>JAQBSW010011293.1:0-20655 GCA_029291075.1 Eudiplozoon nipponicum | reverse complement strand
CAGTCAGCCCAATGATAGAAGCAGACTTCGAGCCGAATTGAAGAAAAAGTAATTAATATTTGTAAATTTGTTTTATTAAATCGATGCTCGTTATGCGAGCAAAATTCTATATATAATTGAGTAAAAATAAAGCATATATCGTACATTTAAAATGGCTTCTGATGGGTTAGAAACGTCGATTCAAGAACTGACTTCTCAAATAAATAATTTAACTGCAGAATTAGGCATAATTAAGTCTCGTCTGGACGATACGCTGATAATAAACACAGACGACATACGAGTGCGTGGCCCATCCAATATAGGTGGACACAATAATCCCCATGCTCAATAGAAGTTTTGCAGCATATTAGAATCTCATCGTAAATTAGAAAACTAGAATCAAAAGCATCCGATTTTTAAAAGTGATTGATAAAGAATTATATGTCCTGAATGGGATTTATACCGAAAGGGTCTAACATGATAAGGATTTCAAAAGTAAATACATATTTGTCTAAAATATATTATGCTAAGACTTTGGTTGTTTTCTAATTCTTAAAAACCGAATATTTTAATTTACTTCCGGCAATTACAGTTCGACTTAAATTGAATGAAATTTACTTAATTTAACATTCGAAATCATTATGCATGATACGGCATGAATCCGATTCGTTTAAGATAAATTACATAATCAAGATTTCAAACAAATATCAACTGTCATTAAACAGAGATACTTTCCAAGTTTGCTTCAAAATAAAATATTTTAACCATTGAAAATGAAGAATAAGCTAAAAATATGTATATAAGAAAGAAATTTATGGTATAAAGCATCAAAAAAATTATGAACTTTCCATTCATACAAATGTTAGAATGTACTTATCTGCAAATGTTAACGCTAAAGAGAAAAGAATAGTTCTGAAATTTTGTCGGTACTTTTTTGCGGCATAATCATTAAAAGTTTTTTATAAATATTTTAAATTCTGTCAAAACTACGCAATAAAAGTCCAAACTGCAATTAAGCTAGGATAACGAATATTAACAAAATTGGTATGGTAAGTATTTAACGCAGCCATTTCTTGAAATTGCTCTCGTGCATTTTACCGGCTGATACATAAAAACTTATAAGAATACGAAGCTGCTCACATTGCTAATATAATTAAGACTCAACATGTAAGCATAAACATCATTTTATTTCTAAAATATTAACTCGAAAGTTCCATTTGTTACCAAATAAAAGTTGAATATATAATTTTTGTTGCATTTTCTAGTTATTGGATCTGTTAATGAAACAAGTCTCGTTTTGGATAATTCTTTTAGAAATCTAATTCATTTCTTTGCATACTCTGTAAGCAACTGTCATTTTTTTTAAATAGATTGGATAATTTAATATACAGTTAGCGCCTTATTATGCATGTAAGTACCGAAAGTGAAAAAAACATGATTATTAATTTACATAACAAATTATCATTATCGAGGTCAAATGCAGAATTTGCTAGCATACGCATATTGCTTTGAATTTTCCGAAACTGCATTGCTGTAAAAAATTACTTTATGAAAGAATAAAAATGGATCAAATAATCTAATTGTCCGCAAATATAGGTTATTTGTTGTGCATTTCTTAACAAACACTCTGACATATTATTTAGAATGAGTTATCTTTCTTTATTGCAGGTTTAAGAAGTACACGTAGAGCTACGCTAATTTTATTAATATAATTGAAAGCAAATGCATTTTTGCATCTGAGCAGTTCCGGAACTAATAAAAATGTTATTCTCTGCTGTTAACTATCTTTTGAAAATTTTGCTAATAAGCAGGAAGTTAGCAGCTTAGTTTCCGCCCAGTTAAATTACAGTCAAGAGTTGTAAACACATTGAACTCTTATTGCCAAACGTTCTCTGCTTTGCTAATATTAATGCAAAATGCTTTTATAATGATGCCTACATTATTAACAATAATAATAATTATTATTATCGTTATTATTTTTATAAGTAGTAGTATTACTATTTAGTTTTTATTTAATTATTTTGTTTGTTTAGTAATATTATTAATTAGGAATAAAAGTCTCTCTATTACATCTATTTTTACGTTTAATTATAATATGCTTATCCGCTGAACTAAATTCAAACCATATGCCAGTTACATCAGGTAGACTTCATATTGATCTTACTAAAGGGCCTTAATGCGTTTTCCTACATACAAAGAAAGGTCATTTGGTTTCTGTACCAAATGAAGTGCTTGGTTTTGGAATACCGCCGGAGTTTTATCAATATTAGAATCATAGTAACCTAAACTATCCAAATATTTGAAGTTACATATATACATAACACACACAGACAAAGTTTTGCGCTTGTTGTAATAATCAATAAAATTTGTTAACATGCATCTTTTATTTTCTAAGATGGCATTGTGTACGGTTTAACTGTGTGCAATCAATGAGCGTACATATTATAACCTTCGCCAAAGCATTGTCAATGTAAGAGAGAATAGAATTGGGAAAACAGTTTTCAACTTCATAAGCAGGCATTCAAAAACTAACAGAGAAAGTACAAAATCACTTTTCTGTTTGCATGCGGCAATCCAAATGTTGCAACTTTTATTTATTAAGAAATGCTTGATACACATATGGACACATACATTTATATTATTATTTACCTAATTATTTATTTATTTTTATATTTATTAAATTATATATATTTATACATATCTATGGAGATTTATTGAGGTATTGGTTATGCGCTTCATAGTAGTCACAAATATTTGTTTGTTTGCCATAGATTTCATTTAAACTCAGCTGAAGTTAAAGTACATTAATCCATCGTAACATGTCTTATAAGAGAGCTCATCGACAGGATTGCTTACTGGAGTAATGTTTATCCTATTTTATTAATCCAATTAAAAAATGCCATATTAAATAATCAACAGATAAAATTTCCCACAGCTGCATTCTCCCAATAGACAATTTCAAAAATTCATGAATATATCAACAATTTTCTGAGAAAAATTGTAATACTCTCCTAGCAACTGAGTTCAAATAGGAATACTTATTCGCTCCTACCAAATGTGATTTGATAATTTTGATTTTATAGAAAAAAATAAGGATATAAATTTAGATAACATGTTGACAGTATACTTCCTTTCTAACAAGGAAATTCCCAAACCGATAGTAGAAAAATTTAAAAAGTAATGTATTCAGAAGCACGTACAATTTTAAAATGTGCTCAAAAATACGTAATATTTAACACGTTATGCTTAAATAATTCATAGTTTATGCTTGGCATAATAAAATGATAAATACTTTTTTGTATTTAGAACAAATTTATTTATTCTTTGAAAACGTATTTAAACAGAAAAGTGTAAAGTTTATTTCCTTTTCGACACATCTCATTTCGCCTGAAATATCTGGTAATTTATAACGTGAATTTAAAATGAAAAGGGGGTAAATTTTGAATACATGCATTCATTGATAAAAAATTAGTCACGGGAAATGTATCGGCAGAGGCATGTAAATAAAAAATATTCGTTAGCTTATATTCTATTCGTTTTTATATTTCTTTTGTCTGCTTAATAGCGGTAAAAAAATTTGAAATTTTGCATATTCCGCAATGCGCATCCACTTCAGATCTGTGGCATGAAAGATACCTGGAATTGTATGTTTTCATTGTGGAAACATTCTCTCTTTTGCTAGCTTTGTTTGTCCTAAATTTATCCGGGAATTGCTTCTTTTGTAATGGGCTAGTTCTACATACATAGTACTATTGGAAGCTAATGCATGTGTATAAATAAGCAATGTCAGACTCTTCTTTTACACGGAGTTTATCGTTTAAGTTAATGTTCATTATGTGTTTTATTACAAAATTAAACAACAGTTTTGTATTCGGCAACTGGATATCAAATGCTTTTTTATTTCAAAAGTATATATTTTAATAGAGAGCGTGCTATTTAAAGGTATATTTTCCCTTATATATAGTACTTAGGTTGGGTGGAGATTTTCTGCTTTTTTTGCTATACTGCGTTTTACTTCAATATATCTTTCGGGAACCTTGCGATAATGTGGCTACTCTGCAAGGCTAAGAATTTTCCATTGATTCCCTTTCGGCTTTAATCCTATGCCATATTCTTTATTCCGAAAGAAAGACGGAAGCGATTAAGGCCAATGAGATTGCTGGAGACGGTATCCGAGTTTCAGGAAAAAAATAATGGATAAATATTTTTTGTCAAAATTTATCATACAAAATGGTGCGCCTTATGAGATCAATTCCTTGTATTTTTTAACTAAAAAGAAATCATGATTGCAAGGGCTAACTTCGCTAATCAACCTTTGATAGAAGAGCTGGTATGAATACTAACTGGGAAAATCAACACAATAACAGAAGCATTAAGTAACATTAAAGCTCATCTACATTAAATGGTAACTTTTAACATTGAAGAAAACTAAAATGTGCCCTGAATTAAATTGGAAAATAAAATAACCAGTTTTATAAACGAGTTTATCCTCTAGCATGAAATGTCATTTCCGAAAGCTGGCGGCCGGCAAATTAAATTTATTAGTATCTCAAATGATTTCGCGAAACCTACATGAATAATAACCAACGATAAAAGCTTTGAAGCTGCATCCAAAGCCAGGACATTATATAAAAATTTACCATAGTAAAGATTTGCTCGCGGTTTACAAATCAGCAACTTCTTGGATGCCGGATAGAACACAAAAGATGGTTTTAAGAAACGTCTGCTTATATTAATTGGTCAGGATAAACGACCAGAAATCAAAATATACAAAATTACCCGGTAATACACATGATATAACTGCTCAGAACGCTGTGGAGTCAGGACCAGTTGATCACTAAATAAGTGAATATTATAGCTTATTTATTTTAAAATGTGACTGAAAATGTGTATAACATATTTGTATTAGCCGTACAACTTTGTGATAACCATACAACTCAAGACCAGGTGGTTACTGTATGTTTACAAAGCTATAAATAAGGAAGAGCTTTGTTTTGAAGAAGCTGACATTTGCATTCGCCTTTCTCCACTGTTATATGGACTACACGAGTTTTAGCTGGAATTGCATATAAACCTGTGTAACCATTTTGTGTTTTTTTGTTTGTGTATCTGCATTTGTAGGTACACTTACAACATATTTGTTTTTTTTATATTTTAAATATTGACTTACACATAATTCCGTATTATTTTCTGAAATTTTTTTTTGTTATTAATGATTATCATATATATACAATCAGCCAAGCACACGAAACAATAATGTTGAAACTGTGTTTAAATTAAATTTACTGGTGGTAGGAAAGAAGTTGAAGATGCCGGCAATTCACTTTGTTGCTTTTAAACATTTCAAACAAATACTCTAATGGAACGCAGCCCAGTTTTATTATAGTTCCACACACTTTTCGTTTATCAACTATTATTTCCATGTTTCCTTTCTTTCTTGCTTTCACCTTCATTAAAGATGCGCATTTCTTAATTTGTTTTGCACTTTTCGATATTTGCACGTTCCATTAAAAGTTAAAGTATATTAACTTCTCGGAAATTTAAACCACGCGACAAAAAATCGCACTGTTAACTAGGTAAAACTTTATAGGCATACACGAAAAATTTCATTTTAATTATTCCGTTCATCTTCACAGAAAATTCTACTTTTATTCGGCGTCAGGTAAGCGATTTATCATCTTTGTTGCATGTACGTAATTAGGCTTCAATTGTACTATATACGTGGCCTATATAGTTTTTATTTCAATTTATATTTCACATCCTTATTATTTTAAGCTAATTATTAAATTTAGTTTAATATCGCGGAATTATTTAGTTGAGCAAATATCTAACTTAAGTCTGATTGGTAAGCTTTCCTCTTCCAAGTCAAAATCCAACGATATGCTTGACATGTAAATAAAACTTCTTCTCCAATACAACGAAGTTATTTGGTTAAAACGGTGACTCTGCTCTCGTCCCAATCTCGTCGTTGTCAATACCTACAATACCATAACCACTGGCTCCCACTGTCCATGTATGCACCAGTAATTTCTACATTACCGAGTGCAACCTTCGAAAACCTAATAACGATGCTATATATATATATATATATATATATATATATATATATATATATATATATATATTGAACCTCGATATACAGTTTAATTGTTCCAGAACCGAGCACATAAGTCAACCGGCTCGTATCTCAAACGAATTTCTCCGATTTAAAATAACTGAATTCGATTTAATCCGTTCAGGACCCATGAAAAATCCCCATCCTATTGTAAATTATGAATACAGATATGTTTTTATATAATAAAAAACATGTATAATTAACGTATCTCGAGGTACCACTCTATATATATATATATATATATATATATATATATATCATAAACTTGTCGGCATATCCACATGAAGCGTAATTTATTTCTGAAAATGTGTGTATTAATCAATTCGTAAGCTTTAAAATCATGAAATTTTAAGAACTATTTATGTGAAACTGCATATTCACCTTCGGTAATCAATTTTTTTAATCTTATACTTTAGGCGTTGTTCTTTAATTGTTTTCTCCACAGTCATCCGCTACAATTTATAAAGTTGCACATTGAAATCATCATCATCAAATAGTTAAATTCTATCCATCGTCGATAATAGAACACTGTATGCTGTCATTAGTTAGCATTTAATAATCACATTTGATTTAACACAGTTATTTAAAATCACGTGCGTTGAATTAAACGTTTATTACGCCTAATGGTCCACAATTTAGGAATCAGTTTAATTTACTACATTAGCGTACGTTCGCACGCCTTACCATTAATTCATTGCAGATACTTTTTTCCATTTTATATCTCTATTTTGATAAGCGTACGAAATACCCCATGTTGATACACCTAATTCAAATCCAGAAACTCATAATGTGAGCCTCGAGATAAATTTGGGCTATATGGCACTTGATTGAGCTTCTTAATATCATCTAGCCTTTTTCTACAGATCGTTTTTGCATTTCAAAGAAAATGATCTGTCTAATTGCAATTTTTATAATATTTGGACCAATTAATAATGATTAGCAATTTGCATGGTAATTACGATCAATTTCGTGCATCATATCATAGCGCGAGCGCTTAAGATTTCAAACCGAAAGAAAACCCGCATTTTATTTGTGCTGCGTTGTAATGGTTCACGCACTATCCTGCCAGAGTACAGACGAGAATCCGAAATTCACTCGACAATAACGGGGTTCCTACTTATTCGCACTTATCATATTTGCGCCAGCTATTTTTCAGAACACCTTATTTCTTCAAACCTCGCATCCCATTTCATTGCCATTACAATTCGAGGACAATTATTATAATCAAGGTTGCGGTCTTGATATAAGCACCTGACCCGTTAATTACTTACATATGTCAGTATTAACTAACGCATCGTATAGTGTTAGAAAAGGCAATTCATCCAGTAGACCGGTTTCAATCCTTGTTGAACTGATCATGTACTGGCCAGAATTTGCCGCGGACAGTACATGATTAGTTCCCAATAAGGACGAAACCGGTCTACTGTATGAATTACCTTTTCTACAATATACAATTCTTAGTTTATACTGACATATGTAAGTAATTAATGGGTCAGGTGTTTATATCAAGACTGCAACCTTGATTATAATAATTGTTATCACCACCCGCACAACCAATGTTCGTTTAATTCGAGGACAACGCCATCGAATATGAAGAACTTTTATTTGTTTAAAACATTCATTCACACTCTCATTTTGAGTATCCGCAATTCTCTTTCGTGGGTGGTAATTTGCACTGTCAGTTCCGCAAAGATCCAACTGTTCCTCATTTTTAAGTACGCATTTAGTTCGTCTTTGTGGTGTCTGGGTGCTGATTCATACCTTCACTCCAAGTGTTCCGCATCATTCGTACTAACCACTAGAAATGAAGTACAATCTAAAATTCGTTGACTGGCAGCGTTTCGGTACCTTATTTCTAAAACCGTCCTCAGACCAATAATCACAAACAGTACATTGCTGAAACTAATACATTTAAGCAAATATGGTAACTTCGTTTGCAAACAGATTTATCTGTATTTAATTTTTGACTCACTAATGGTTTGAAGCAAATAAGCGCCTCAGTTTCTAAAACTCTACCTATATATAAGCTTTGATTGCATTAAAACACCCACTCGAAACATTCACAGTCAAGGAAGATTGGACCGTACCTCATTGTACGAATACTTTGGAAGCCTTCGGAGTTATGGGATGAATTAGCAAACAGGCACCACGAAGACGAACTCATTGCGTACTTGGAAATGAAGATTAATCGGATCCTTGTGGAATTGATAGTGCAAATCTACCTTCCACGAAAGAAATCCGTTTATACTCTTACTATGATGATCGCACTGTACAATTTCAAAAAGCAACGTTCTAGAGATATCACTCTCATTTTTCAATCGTAATATGAAAGAATAACCATTTGCAGATAACGATATTTTTCTCATTCCTGAGTATATATTCGACGTTAAATCATGAAAGGCTAATTGGTCGTATGTGCTTCTGCCATTTTTTGGCATTTCTTTCCGATGGCCCGTTCAATCTCGCAGTTATGCATTATATATGTTTTTTTCATTGACAAATCGTCAAAAATTATTTAATAGCCTCAACCTCCGATCAGAATCTACAGATATTTCAAACTTTATCAGGTAAAGTACAATGTGAATACGAATACAATGTGTAGGAGGGATTTAAACTTTCAATAAAGTAAATAAATACATTTTCGTTTTATCGTGCCCTGATGGTATTTCTTGAATCGTCGCGTGATGTGAGCGTCACATTTAGAGTTTCTACAAGTTACATTCGTGGGTTGTCGTCTCGCATTGTCAGTTTCGTAAAGATCCGCTTGATCCCTATTTCCAAGCGTAAATCGAGTTCGTCTTCGTATCTTAATTCTGTAAACTTGGTTATCCCTACCTGCAAAATCGATAGAAAATGACAATTTGAAAAGACTAGTAAATTTGGAAAGAAAGACATATAAACCTATCTCGGTAACCGCAATGTAGCGAAAACTTTTGGGGAAATTTTGCTGAATATAAAAATAATTCGGTAGCGTTTAAATATGATTTGAAGTATGTACATTTACAGTCGAATGCAAAGCATGTCAAACCCCTAAATGTTTATTAAATTTGTTGTATGGACTATGAAATATTGAAAATAAAAGACAACAAAGAAATCGAAAAACACAAAAAATCTGTATTATGGAATATTTCAGTCAATTACATAAAAAACGCTTTTCATGCTCTAAAGTCCGAAAATGATATACAGCCGACTGACAAAAAGGTAATACTATGGACAAAATTAAGATTAAATAAAAGGACACCTAAATTTTAACAGTCGGTGATTGCATAGGTGGTGAAGACTCTTCTTTAAATTAAGATTGCAGGCCTTTTGCAGACACCAATTTATGTATACCTAACCAGTGTTTCAGCATGACACAACTACAGTCAATCACACGTAATGACGCGATTTGTTCGTTCATATTCAACATCAGAGCACGACAACAACTACCTAACGGGATGAAACGGTTCAAGAAAAATTAGCCGACGTATTGCGTAAATGAAATTCAAAATTAATTGACGCGGCACCAATTAAAACAAGCGAAATTTCCTGTTAAGCAATGGCGTGCGAGCTTTCGATTTAAGGCTATTTAAGCACGGTGAATGTACCATGCCAGTCAGTTATCACGTTTGCCTTCAGGTGTGCGCTACGTGTGCGTGCTGTCTCCTGTCATACTAACTTTTCACCTACGCTGTCTTTTGCACTTGATTCACACACAGTGTCAATTTCAGTCACACCAATCTTGTTGCTGCACAACTAGTGAAACGAAGTAACATCTAGTTATTGGACCTCATGTGTGCCAGTTACCACAGATCTTCAACGAGACATTACTCAGCCTTCACACAGTCTCTCGCCACTGATGTCAACGCCACAACAGATGGAACAACAACCCAGTCAACCAGAGCTGGTCTCAAGTGTCTAGGAGTATTTGTAGACTAGCTAATTTTCTCGGCATTTGCCGGAGAACGCAATACCGGCCCTAATAAGAAACCCCAACAGTACTAATCTCAATCATATTGGCACCTAACTGATTTTGTGACGTCGTACGGCATTTAATTGAACCCGGGGAGTTTTACGGAGGATAAAATAACAATTCATAACCACAGTAATGGAAAATCATGTATTTGATTCTCACAAGTAATTCTGAGTACACTGCACTAGACTGGAAATGTCGGTCTAGCAAGTTTTATGCATTCACTTACACAATTAGTTTACAGCTTTCACCAGATGTATATAAGTTATACAGTTATAAATGTAATGATCGCGTAGCCCCTGATCACAATTTTTATAAATCAAACAAATTTTGACTTATTAACAAATTCACTAAATCAAAATTTTAATCGTCGTAAGAAGTGTATTACCCGCTTATTTTGTACTTTGCAGCCCCTGCCGTCATTATCAAGCAAATTTATCACTTAAGAATGAATAAACTTCATCTATTATTTGCAGAATTGGAGCTGAAATAAAAGTTGTGCTGACATACTTCCTCATAAATAATTTATAAAAAAATTTTAATTTTATATTTCAAAATACTTAATTAACAAAATATAAAAGCATGACAAGGATGCGTTACTTCCCAAAAATTTTTATAAATATCTTGTATGAGTAGCTGTTGATAAGATTTCTATAGCGCACTTTGAAGTAAAGATCTGTGGGGCGAATTTGTACCTGTACAGATAGACATAGCGCTTAACGCCTTGGGAAGTCATTGATGAAAATCGATTTTTTTATATTTCATTTATAAATAAAATAAGTAAGCGATAAATATAATATTACACATAATAATAATTAATTATAATTAAGCGACTAAGTAACAGAATTATAGGCACTAAAACCAAACGTTTTGATTGGATAATAACAGTCCAATAGGAATGAAGATCACATGTAGGATATATGACGGCGGACAGGAATGTGTTGTTCGCTGTAAACATGCAAGTTGTTGAAAGAAATAGACTCTGTACGGTTAACACACATGACCTATATAAATGGAATATTTTAATGTTATTCACTCTAATTCCGAAGAAAGCCATAATATAAACGATAAATTGTTGCGACCTTGATATAAGTTCTAGTCCTATTATATGCACATTTTCCGGTATAAACTAAGCATTTAGTAATTTAGAAGAGGAAACTCATTTAAAGGACCAGCTACGTCTTCATTGGAAGCCGTTCAAGTACTGTCCGGAATTTTGCCTCGAACAGGTCACGAATCTAGTCACGTCTGCTTTGACCTTCGTGATTCTATCCACTTCACTGCGCTGTCGCACGCTACACCCAATTGTTAGTTATATAATAACAAATGTTGTTGTTTTTGTTTAGCCTTTTCGTCAATTGTAGCCTATATGTCATGTATTTAGACTTAAATTTCTTATGATTGATTAGACACTACGCCACCTGGAGAAGTGCCATTGAATTGAATATTTATATAAGTAAACGATCACTGGTTGCGCGGAAGGTGATCGAATTTATGTAAGTGGAGTGTGTGATCTAGATATAAAAACAATGCATTTTGATATAATACCAGTATACAGATTTGTTAGTATAAACTAGGCATTGCATAACGTATAAAATGAAATTAATTTAGTAGAACATTTTCGTCATTATTGTAACCTCGTTAGGTAAAGCACAGATAATAACCGCAAACGCGGCTCAAATCGGAGCATATTTTCATCAGATTCTGAGTTTCTATCCGCTGCGCCACTCTACCGCACACTATTTACGATTGTCAGTTACATACAAACTAATGTTTTTTATTAAGCTTTTGCTTAGTTGGAGCCTATGTGACATCAATCTAAAGGTTCAACTAGCCAATCTCAATGTCATTATAGAATAGAAATCCCTTCATCTGGGGAAGTGCTGCTGTTTTAAATATGTATAAGACTAAGCATGCACCGTTTGCGTGGTTAGTGATAAAAATATTTTAAATGAATTTTGCGAGCAGAATTATAAGCAGCAATCTCATTAAAAATATTAATCGGATTAAATTAAGCATTGTATATTGTAGCAAAGGCAATTCATCGAGCAAATACTGACCAAAAGTTTGCCTCAGACGTATCACGAACCGCATTTGCTGCTTTATTCAACTCTTATTTTATACTGAAATAGGAAAATATATTTATTTATTTAATAAGAGAAAGGTTATCAGGTCAGCTTTCCTTCTCTACAATAGTATTCCAACTAATGTCAGCCCAGGCACCAATCGTCAAAATTTACACAGAAAGTCGAACTTGCCATTCGCGTCTGGAACGCAAGCTCCTCGCTTCTACTTCTTTAACATTGTGTGTTGCTAAGAAGCTTAATTCTACACTTCATAAGCAACGGGGTGATGCTCGTATTCCGTTAGAACCAAAAGTATAATGCTTCCATTTTCAAGCTCATGAACCAGTGCTAAACTATTGTCAAGCCGTGAATTTCTCTGCATATATAAGTAAAAATTTGTTCTGCAAGTGGCGTGTTATCTACGCCATTATGAGCGAACGGGATGACGTTTTAGGACTTCATGTGAAATGCGATGCGATAAAGGCCCCACCTGAACGAAATAATAACCGAAGAACTCTAGATTTTATATAAATGAACTGCGCCTATGCTTTGAGGTAATGGATGAAGCCGTCGATAAAAGCAAGATTATGATGAATACGTTCTGTGGCTTTGGCCACGCTTGCAGCAAATTTGCTAAGTAATTCACGAGGTCTCAATAAGAGAGAAACTGAATTATTTGATTAATTGACTTTTCTATCGTATGCTATATATTAAACAGGTACAATTAACATCCTACCATTAATCTGCAATTCAAGTTATTTTTCTCTAAGTGCCATCGTTTCGGTTCTTTGTTGAAAGATCGTAAATGGCTAGTTAGAACAGCAGATCAATAGAGACGCAATATAGGCTCCACCCAAGTGAAAGGCTAACCTGTTCACCGTTAAATCCGTGTATTTAAAGCGATATACAGCCCCAAAAAGTATTTTGGTAAGTTTGCAAACCATGCAACCTGAAAATTTATATTGAACTTAGTATTATATATATATATATATATATATATATATATATATGAGATTGATATTGGAGATTGCGCCCTCCACCTGTCACATATTTCATTACCAAGTATATAGTGGATATATGACGGAGTACTGGCTCTCACTGATGAGTTATCAGTAAGCACGAAGCGCAAATAAACGTGAGATTAGTACATTCGTTCATGCTAAATTTGGTATATCCTCCTGGTGTATTTGAACGCAATTTATTTCTAAATTTAAATTTCTAATGTTCTCATTCTCTTCCTCGAATGTGAGTTCGATATCTTCGTGAACTTTATTGGCCTATGCTTAGATTTACGTAGGATTAACCGATATTAGTGGAAAGAACAAAAGACGCGTTCATCATTCATATTGTTTTGGCCACTTCGTTCTAGATTTTGCTTGTTTACATCAAATATAAGCAGTGCTATAAATCGCCCCAGGGAAACACTACTGAAAAAATGGAAGTACTTACTGGTGAAAATTATCTACACGTACGCTGTGCAAGCAAATATGAGCCAATTTATACAATTCGCACTAAGTTTAAAAAAACTAAAAACATTTTAGATAACATCGCAATAAATCATCGTTGTCATTTCTCACGTAAGGTTTGTAAACAGTGATGTTACTGGCAGTGACGCCATTGTTTCATTGACAATATTTTAGTACATGAGTTCTAATCGTAATTTTATAGCGTCTTTAACATGTGAATTATTTCACAAAGTGATTTGACCAACATGCATATGAATTTAGCTGGTTAGCGCTGTGGATTGTATACCATTGAAAATATTAGATGCATAAGTGAAATATTGTGACAAAATTGAGCATCCTATAAATTTGGCTATCAATCTAGCCTAGAGGGATCTGCTTCAGTAGATTTTTCTTTACGGCATTTTGTCAGATGTTTTGATATTTTTCCAGAATCTGCAACAAGACTACTGCTGAAGCCAAAACTAAAGCATATAGTCTTGTTTGCGAAGAATTTATATTTATGCAACTATGTATTGGGTATTTCGTACCTATCCAAAAAATTATTTTGAAGGAAGACAAGAAGGGTATTCCAAAGTCAGCATGATAAAAGGTATAATTTCATTTACACGTGCATTCCATGCATGCTGAAGACACAACAGCGTGAGTCGGAACTACACACAAATCTTACTATATATTTGGAAATTATATAAGTGGGACAGTTTGACGGCACAATCTCCTATACTTAAGTGTATTCAAGTAGTCAGAGAGTCAACTTCATTTAAAATTTTCGATAATAAAACTTCCAAAACAGCTCACTATTTGAAATATATAAAAAGAATGAAGAGTACCATCAATAACATTTCATTAAAATTTAGACTACATATTCAGGCAAAGCCTTGAACTCTGATTCCTGGAAATGATTGCAACTCTTGAATATTGTAAATAAGCTAAATTTTACAGATATTGTAGATAACAACCATTAGCAACAGCTGGAAATTTATCAATTAAAATATCATTGATTACGTGGGTGGTGATAAAAATTCTTTAATTCAAGTTTGCAAGCTTGAAGTAAACACCAATCCATTGTATTTAACCAGTCGTCGAATAACATAGAAAACTACTACCAGACGCACGCACTGGAAGATGGAAACGCATAAGTGCGAAAGTCTAGCGGTAGTTTTCCTATGTTGTTCGACGACTCGTTAAACACAATGACATTTGTGTTTACTTCAAGTTCGCAAACTTGATTTAAGAAAGAACTAATTAAGCAGATTCATAGCCTGGCCCTGTTACTAGCACAAATCTTAAAATAAAATTGCTTAAATATTTTGTTTGGATTAATTGAAACTCTGTTAATTAAATAAGCTTTCCATTTTGTGAGGAATCTAATCAAATTAAAAATAGCATATCAAAAAACATGTAGAAATATAAATGCTAATAATTGTTTAGGCAGGTATTTTTACTCAAGCAATGACTACTTTGCTCCGATTGTACCATAGAAATAAACACATAAACTGGGCAAATTAAAATCAACTAGGCACATTGTACTGGAAGCCGCCTAATTCTTGTACTTGCGACTAGTAGCAGACTGTTTATTACTTAAATATTTAATATACAAAAATGCTTATAGCCACGCGAATATATGCATGACAATAAAATGGCCTTCTTTAAGCCAAACACAACGATATGAAAAATGTGCCGGTCTGGTCTAGCATTATTTCATTTCGAATGTGAAGCAGTTTATTTGGTGCATACACAGACAGGTCCTAAAATTTGCGTCACAACTACAAAAAATCATTAATGGTGCCATTTAATAATCTGTCTCGCTATTCATTATGCAAAGAAGGGAACATTTATATTAATAACACATATAATTATATATATATATATATGTAGATATTCATCATTTGTGTAAATATACCTATGAGATATTCACCGAGTGAAGCCATTACACTATGCAGTCAGAAATATTAATGCCACTACAAATAATTTTGCATGAAGTACACATTGGCTTGGCTGTAATATATATTCACGTATGGTTGGAGAAATATTTATACAGTAAACTTAATATTACAGTAGATTACTGTTGCTTAGAATTGCAAGTGCAGTATTAGTTAGTTTTTGCTTAATGAGAACTAGATCCGTAACTACGAAGTTATTTCGAAAAAGAAATATTATAGAGTATCCGACATATATTTGCCCAGGCCTGCAACTCAATTTGTTATAAATTCTTGGTTGTTAAGAAGTAACGTTTTGGATATAGCATTATTCAACTGTGCCATAATTTTGCTAAAATATTATGTGTTTTAGTTGTAATTCTGGCTCCAGCAACTATGAAACGCATGTGCAATTTAAATTATCCCTCTTTTCCTATTTGAATTAATTTATTACAGGGTACACTTTTCCTTATGAGTAAACAACCTGCACTATCTGCAGAAAATTACTCTTCGAACTGGATACTTGTCATTTTCCATAAAAATTACATTCTTCCAACCACCGATAAAGTAGTGTTTGATCCTTAAATATTGTTGTACCTTGCGCAGCACTGTTATATATTGCGTTTTCCGCCTTTATCTTATGCGGGACAATTTTCATTTTCAGACAACCAGCTGATGTAATGAGAACGTCGGCTGGCCTTGACCAAAGTGTTCATAATTGATATTCCTGTATCCGGTTGCACTTGACTTAATAGTTTATAGATGTATATGGCGTATGATTCCTTTCTCCTCCTACGCTTATTCTTCTTGTCAGCCTTCGGGCGCATAAATCTTAGCAGCCTTCTTCACAGCTTTACCCGAAACAATCTACGGCGGCATAATTGAAATGCAGAACGCTTGCTGATGGACAGCTTCAGAGTGAAGAGGCAAGTGAGAACCCATCAGTCAATGCCAAACATAAACTGTGCACCTGGAATTGTAGTGTTCGATCCTTACCTGAAATTAGGGATAGAATTTAATGACTTTTTTAGTGAAGCATCTTTAAGAAAAAAATATTTACTCACACTTATTGTGTTCCAATTTTTTTGCCTTGAAGTTTTGCTCTGAAACGGATAGAATATACGTTTCGCTAAATTTCAAAATTCTCCACTGCTGTTCATGTTTACCCATCAATTTTGTGAAAAATATTCATTAATATTTTTTATTGCGGAGTCTACAGGATATCTGGTTACTGAATTCTGCCGCGCTATACTTTTATGCGTTTAAAAGATTAAATATGAATAATTTATCCAATCAGTTATGCATAATAAGAAATATTTTTGCCGCCAAATTAGGTGTGTCAGGCACTTGCAGTTTCTCGGACAACTACTCTTTATCATTTATCCTATCCTTCATGAAAATTTATTCACTTATTTTCGTGTTTAATAAAACATACTTCAATCTTTTAAATCGTGTTTGCAGACTTAAGATATGCATCACTTCAATATAATTCAATCTCTCGCATAAGAATTTGAAACCACTGCCAATGGCACGTGGTGACGCAAATGGTCCTCACATATTCAATCTCAATTCACTAACGAACATACTATATTCTACATCATTATCTAAACATATCTCAATTATTTAATTGAACAAGCATTCAGTATGCCAAACATTATGATACTTATTAAAATCATGTTCACGAACCTGAGATAAAAACCACCCGTTCAATCAAAGTTTGCAAAATTTAAATAGATTTTTTTAAACAAAGTCAAGCCAAATTAATTAAAATAAAAGCAAAAGCGCTTTAAGTATAAATTGTAATTCCCAATGCATTCTTTGCCTGTTTGTCTTACCCTATTTCGGCCGGGTAAGTTTGCCAGCATTCATCGTTTTTTACCGGTAATGACTTGGAAAGCATAATAAAATCTCAGTGGAATACTTGTGTTTGATAAAATTCTATTTAATAAAAAATTCAATGTTAAAATAATTCAAAATCAACTTTAAATATTTTAAAATAAAATTAGACCACAAGCAATGATTATTGATACTGCTGTTCAATAATTATTTCATTTTTATTTGTGCAATTTATTACCCGAATAGAAAATTATCTTGTAAGGAAATGGAAATTATGGAAGTTAAAGTGTAATTTTGATTAAATGAACTGTTGAATATTTACTATCATTCAAATCATTATTTTTATTTAACTAAATAATAAATTATCTGTCTATGTGTTGCATATAGAAAAATATGAAAACAGTAAAATGCCATCTACTATCTTGTACATAAATATTAAATGATTTATTGTACTAAATATGCTTCACACGGAACCTTGACCTAACGGGAACTTGTTCAGTAATACGGAATAGTGTTGCCATTTAGATTAATTTCAAATTTTTCAGATAATTATAATTACCATTACTATATTCAAACGAATTATTTGATCAAAAATGTTATAGAATATATTGGACGGCATCTCCACACATACGCATCAAACATTAATGTCGCCGATTTACAGACTTTTATCAACGTACTGATTAAACGAATTCACAGATGACAACATTCGTAACCGGAAAGCGATTGTCTTACAGAGTTCATTGAAAAGTGCATAAGCAAAATGCTTTTAGAATTTTAAAATCAATAAAAGCTAATAAGATTTAAATGCAAAAAAGCTAGTGGCGTGCAGGTAAATGGTATCCGTTCAGTTGGGAAATGCGCAATCAAACAAAATTAATTGTTAATGCTGCCGCGCACTCAAAGGCATAGTCGAAAAACTGTTGACGCAAATGTACGTTCAACGTTAAAGTAATTTTTTATTACCGACAGATTTTGTAGTAGATCATGAGAGTTTCTTTACTTATTCATTAAATAGCAATTTTTCCGCATTTGATTACATATTTACATTGTAATTTCAGTCATTTTCTAATTATTTAAAAGTCTTTCAGAAATAAAGTAAATTTATCTTCTTAAACCATCTATTTAATACAGGCGTGAGTAAAGAAATTATAAGTAAAAAGTGAATAGTTTATTCATAATTATGGTATTGTTCAAATTTATTTAGGTTTAAAAAAAAATTTCGACAGAATAAATGTAATTATTTTCATTTGTAAGAAACGGTAAATTGAAACTCAACTTTTATTTAGCGCTCAATTTTTTTCAAAATTTAACTATAGAAAATTATTGTATTAATATTGAAATATTTATTTATTATTGTTAATTTAAATCAGCATTTTTTAGATTATAATATATGAGAAACTATTTAACTAGTTGCATGAGTTAGTGTTTTAAGAATTTCAGCTTAAAGCCCAGTAATATTTACAGATGTTTAATGTATTTGATTGAAATTTATCAAATTTTATTTCTTTTAATATAATTCTTTTCTTTTAGTCAAATACATCTCACATAGGCTTCTCTCTTGCATTCTTAATCAAAATATAGTATGCACGAATCTTATGCTTAAAATAGAATATTCGAGTTCATCTTGTTTCCAAAACTACACTTTAATTGTAATTATATCAAGATTACTGACATGAGATACATATAAATCCTGTCTTTTAAACAGTTAAACAGCACAAAACAACAACCGTCGAGTAAATATACACTTAACGATATATTATATAAGGAGTTACATCACTTTTATATAGTAGCATTATTTAGTTTTCAGTCCTGAATATTGATCAGTGACTACGTGTTATTCCAGCCTGGAAGAAAATGTCACAAGTGGTCGGAGAAGTGAAAGCATTTTAGGTGAATTACGACTGGTATAATCAATTGTGGATGGTCAGATTTGCAAGCACTTCCTTTATACAACGCCTACAAAAATTTATTAGCTATTCTATAATACCCTTATCGTTTTGTGTTTCAAGTCGTACATTTGAATAATACGTTGTTATTTTTCATTAATTTATTTTATCATTTCCATTTTGTTCGGTTTTTGCTTATTTCAGTTCTTTGGCTGAACATTGTAAAGATAAGCCGAAATTACTTTTGAAAGTTCTAGAAGGTTTAAAACACTTCTACGTCCAAATCAGCAGGACTGCGATCCTGAAACGTGAGCTTTACGGGATAAAAAACGACATATTTGATAATTTAGGATTTTTAACAAAATATTTAATTCACATTAATCACCTTTAAAGATAAAACTTTATACAAAATGGTTTTTAGTCGTTTAGAAATCCTTTATAATCGTAGAAAGAGATATTACTAATTAGAATGTGATATGATGTTGTGAATGCGCCACGTAAAAATTAGATGACAACGAACCATACATCGTGACAAATATTAGGATCATGAAGTTTGTCTATTGGCTCCCTTATGTGCATTAGCTAAATTTCGCAACTAAAGAAGAAACAACGATACACATAAATCTTTGGAATGGCATGTTTTCTAACTACTGGACAGTTCAGTTATTTTACAGTTAGTTAATTAAATAGCATAAAATTTAAGTTAAACACAATAATAGAGCACACTGTTCCATATCTTGTATAGAAAGCAAATACTTCTGTCCGTGAAAATATGCAGTACCTGCTACTCCTTTACAATTGCATTCTCTATCAAATTATTTACATTTTTCTGGCATTCCATCAACAATTTAACAAGAATTGATTGCGCGGGTGGTGGTAAAAATTATTTAAATCAAGTTTGCGAGCTTGAAGTAAACACCAATCCCACTGTATTTAACCAGTTGTTGAACAACATAACAAAACTACCGCCAGCCGCAACGCACTGACGCGTTTCGACCTTCCATGATCATCATCAGAGTACGACGGCAAACTGACTATCGAGGATCAAACCGCATTGAATATATATGGAAATCAAATTTAGATATGCGGCTCTCACCTCTAGCAGTCTCGCATACATTGAACTTGACTGGAAATGTCGGGTTCACAATTTCTATGCAGTCACGAACATTAACTGTTTGCAGCTTTCGCCAAATATTCATATATAGGCAATACAATTTAACAAGAATTGATTGCGCGGGTGGTGGTAAAAATTATTTAAATCAAGTTTGCGAGCTTGAAGTAAACACCAATCCCACTGTATTTAACCAGACGTTGAACAACATAACAGGAAAACCGCCAGCCGCAACGCACTGATTGATTTAAATAATTTTTACCACCACCCGCGCAATCAATTCTTGTTAAATTGTATTGCCTATATATGAATATGTGGCGAAAGCTGC
>JAQBSW010011292.1:0-20658 GCA_029291075.1 Eudiplozoon nipponicum | reverse complement strand
ATCATCAGTGTACGACGGCAAACTGACTAGCGAGGATCAATCCGCATTGCATATATATGGAAAGCAATATTAGATATGCGGCTCTCACCTCTAATAGTCTAGCATAAATTGTACTTGACTTGAATGTAGGCTGCACAATTTCTATGCATTCACATTTCCAGTCAAGTAAAATGTATGCGAGACTACCGGAGGTGAGAGCCGCATACCTAATATTTCCTCCATATATATTCATTGCGGTTTGGTCCTCGCTAGTCAGTTTGCCATTGTACTCTGTTGATGATCATGGAAGGTCAAAACACGTCAGTGCGTGCGACTGCGGTAGTATTGTTCTATTGTTCGTCGACTGATGAAATAAATAGGGTTGGCGTTTAATTCAAGCTCACAAACTTGATTTCAATAATTGCTACCATCACCCGCGCAATCCATGATTGTTTAATTGTATTGCCTATATATTTATATTTCATCGGCAGCAATATTGCAAATGCAATCCATAAACTAGACTATTTTCGTACGTATGTCGCTTTCATTGTTAGTTGCTAGAATTAGCGACATTGGGAATCGAACACGAAATTAAATAGTTAAAAGTCATGCCACATATATATTTTGGATGCAAATTCAACGCCAATTGATCAGATAAGCGGTAAATAAATCAAATGTTCATCAAAAGGATAAATTAGCTAATTTATATTATAGATAAGAACAAACAGGGAAAATAATTGTTCTCTTTTATTGGAGATGCCGTGGGATATCCCCCTGAGATTCAGTAGAACAACGTACAGATAAAATATTTAAGTACGTATTAGGTGTTGCGAACCTACTAACAATTTAGTTCAGTTGTGACCAGAAGGATAAACCAAAGACAGCTTGAACGGAAAGTATAATCTCGTGCACATTCGTTTCGTTTACTGGCGACTCATCAGTAGTAGCCGGTATTACGCCCTTTAACCACTATATATTTGGGTGAGGAAAGTGGGATAATAGGACGATACAATCTCCTAGACGAATGTGTAAACCTGCAGTAGATTAGCTAACATCGTATAGATTCGACAAACAGTATTTAGCTGTTATATATTGAATTTAATGATGTCATGCTTACCGCGAAATGGGATAATTGATATCGATCAAGGCCAGAGTGTATGGATTTACTGGAGTAACAGGTGTTCAGAAATAGTTGTAATTGTCAATTTTGGTGATCTATAGCATACATGGATATCCATCATGTTAGTACCATGTACCTTTTGGGTACTATAATGTAGGTATTGGGTACTGACACAATAGCCATAGTGTTGGTATCATTTACATACTCGATATATATATATATATATATATATATATATATATATATATTATAAAATTGGATTAGCGTTGAAGTCGCATTGTAGAGACTTTATATAATGTTAGCTTCACTACTGCAGGTTTGCACATTCGTCTAGGAGATTTTATCGTCCTATTATCCCACTTTCCTCACCCAAATATATAGTGGTTAAAGGGAACCGAATTTTTCCAGAAATATTTAGTTCATTAAATTAATTACCAAATGTGAATTAATAACTGGTAAGAAATTTTTCTAAATAAACGAAACTCACCCGAAAACAAAGGTTGAACTATTGCGAGTATGAGGTTAAGAAACTTTCCGTGACTGTCATCTGTTCCTATTGGTGAAAAAAACACTTTTTAGATGAACTCTAGTTATAATATTAAAACAGTTCTAATATTAAGCAGTTCAAGTTATTAAAACTTGGATCAAATGGGTGACCATTCATTAAAGGCAAATGTCAGGTATTGTGCGCATCTCACTATGTAGAGTAGCGACCGTCTCATCATAGCACTGGCACACCAATATGGCTCCAAATACAATGTAAATACCAAAATTCTTTGTCAAGCTAGGCTGAACATATGTATATATATATATATATATATATATATATATATATATATATATATATATATATATATATATATATATATATATATATATATATATATAAACTATAAATTATACCTAATGGCAACGCAAATTACATTAATTTTATCAATTGGTGAACATTACCTGATCTGCGTTTTGAATAACATAGGCTGAATTCCAGTTGTTCTTTTTTTAACGATATTTCGATTGGCTTTGGCGGCCATCTTCTTCAGTTCACCCATAATCATAACATTAAGAAAACCCAATTCTACCCTGATTTATAGTTTTAGCGCTTGCAATGGCATGTGGATATGATGAGTGTATCTGATTTATTCGCGCGTGCACACACACATACACACAAATAATTCACTAGTTTATGCACAAATCATGTAAAACTTCTTCAACTTGCTTGGATTAGGATAAAGTACGTTGGAGAAAAAAGCCTCTGTTATGCGCAATTATATTTCGTCATTTTGCTTTTAAGGATACCTGGACATGAAACCGAGTTTGAGAGTGATTTTTATAAACAGTATTCAGTAATTGCGGAAGCTTTCGCCACTATAAAGGCTGTTTTAAGTTTTAAACGCTCTTGAATTCGCTTTCTTAATAATCGTTCAGTTCGGCCTAGGTAACGCATTGAGTAGCTTCGGTATAAACAATGTTGGACTGTCCGATTGCATGGAGCTTCACCTTTACATTTATGTCAAACAGCGTTTTCTTGTATAAACAAACGTCAATGGAATATTAGACATCCGAGAAGTCATTGTTTTATTAATTCTTGAGTCTATATATATATATATATATATATATATATATATATATATATATATATATATATATTATGATTCGTTACCTTTAAAAGGTATACTACCATATATCCTCTTTTGGTTAGGTAAGACTTGATTGATTTTTGTTCTTGTTCATGCTTCACATTTAAATTTGTATCCATGTCTTTTGTTTCTATATCTTTGTGTATTATTATAATGATGTCATCAGAATACCACAGATATGTATGGCAATATCTTTGAGTAAGTGGATACAGTTTTTTATGTTTTTAGGTATAAAATTAATACATCGAGAGGTCAATGATTAATTTCCACTTTAATCATCATCATCATCATCATCATCCTCCTCATCATCATCATCATCATTCTCATCATCAACAACAACATCATCATCATCATCATCTTTCCCAGCCATACAAAAGCCAAAAGTGATTAATGCTTAACTGCCATATAACCATAAGGAGTGAAAAATATGCATGAATAAAAACAGAAATAATATTTTAGACAAATTATTAGTGAGATTTACGAGAAAGAGAGAGAAACAGAAATAATACCTGGTTACTATGAGTATAGTTATCAGGATAACTCACAGAAATGAGGCAAACTAAACCTCTCCACAATACCATTATAGTCAAGTTAGCATTAGCGCAAGACATCATCAGCAATACAGTTTCCTTACGGCTTTAACTGCATCAAGTCATAAACAGACCCAACCTTGCAGCTAACTTGGCCCTACTAAGAAGAAAATGTTACGAAGATGATTCTACTACACATCTGAAACAAGATCGCCACTGAGCTCTATTCGATGCCATATCGCT
This sequence comes from Eudiplozoon nipponicum, assembly GCA_029291075.1. Classification (NCBI taxonomy): domain Eukaryota; kingdom Metazoa; phylum Platyhelminthes; class Monogenea; order Mazocraeidea; family Diplozoidae; genus Eudiplozoon; species Eudiplozoon nipponicum. Next base: position 17,149 of record JAQBSW010011292.1, on the reverse strand, counting down.
AAAGGGTTTCTAACCAAGAAATATGAAGCGCACGTGGACCCCATCCTAGCAGACGAGTGAGTCATATACAAACCAATTTCAATGTAAGTGACTTCAACTGTTTCTTCCATGTCAAAATCTGCTCACCTTTTTTTACGCTAATCTGGTGCTGGATGAAAGAACAGAGCTCTACTGAGCAATTGAGTTGAGGGCATACGCAAAATGTGACCGAGCCAACGAAGTTGAAGGAGCCTTATTTGTTTTCTAACGAGGAGTTCTTATTGGCTGATCCAAAATACGTCTACGCATGTCAACGTTAGTGATTATTTTTACTAACCAACAAGTGCTATACTTCTCAAACAACGATGATCTAATGCCTGTAAGCGTCTAAAATCATCAATTCTAAGAGGCCAAGTTTCACTAGCGTATAGTAGCGTATAGTGGTGCATCGAAAATGACCATTTTCCTCAAAGATATAACAAATAATGCAGTTCAGCTTCGACAAACGCAAGCGCGAAATTGTTAAAACGTTAAACCAAAAATGCAGTCGAAACTCATTCTATTAATTATATATGCAAGTTTACATTAGTTCTCTGCAACAAACAGTATCTATTATTATAATCAATATTATTATTAATATTATAATCAATTGAGAACTCATGATGCATATGTATGAAATATTGTAAAGTGATGTTTAGCAGTTTCGATATAAATAACCATTGTTCACTTGGTTTACTAATGTGGTTTTTCTTTCTAATAAGAAATATATTATTTAGTATTCGAAGGAAATTGACATAATAAATTATATATATATATATACAGGTATATTAGGCCTCCGCAACAAACAGTATCTATATGACATGCGCAAAGATTTTAACAAGGTGGACCTTAAATTCAGTTTACTTGCGAGAACGTAAACCCTCAGTCAAACGCATTGTCTTTCGTTGAACTTCTTCTCTTAACACAGGACGATGGGAATCTAACATTAAAAGATATATCGAAAGAAGAACTGGAATGGACCGTATATCCATTACCAAAGCACTGACCCGATTTCCCAAAAGATTAAATTGATATAAAATTTATATAATGGAATAAAGAACATTTTTTATGAAGAAATTCATTAATAATTACTCAAAATACATTAAAAATTTACTGGAAAACGAGTATCCCGAAACTACCTTAAGTCAAATATGAACTATAAATAACAAAAAAAATCCATGAATCCGATACAGACCAAAATACCATATATGTCAGAAAGCCTTTTAAAGTGATCGCACTACCAGAAACATTTACTGGAAGAATAAGAAAACATTGATTTCTCGGATGCCTAATACACAATTGATGTTTTTTGTAAAACAAAATATCTGCTAAACAAAATGTAATGATTAATCTCTCCGCCACCAAACGATTCAACATTGTTTATTTCTTCAAATGTCATAGCTACTCAGTGTACTGTGTACACTAGACTGATCGAGTACTAAAGCGACAAATTCAGAAGCATGTTGGTCTAAACACTTCTGGCATGGCGGAGAAAGTTTCCCAAATAGCTGAACACCTTGTTTATAAAAATCACTCTCAAGTTCATTTGGGTCTCCAGGTGTTTTTGAAAGCAAAAGAACGTAAAAGTATTTCGCACAGCGAAGGCTTTTATATATCGCATCATTAATCCTGAGCTAAATAAACAAAATATGTTCGTACATGATTTGAATATAAACTTTTAAATTGTTTGTATGTGTGTGTGCGTGTATGTGCACATCAGTATATGTATTTATAGATTACTGATTTTTTATTAAACAAGCTTCTTACCAAATATTATAATCAAGGTTGCGGTCTTGATATAAGCACCTGACCCATTAATTACTTAAATATGTCAGTATAAACTAAGAATTGTATAGTGTAGAAAAGGTAATTCGTGCATTAGACCGGTTTCTTCCTTTTTGGGCACTTATCAAGTACTGTCCAGAATCTTCTGTGGACAGGGCTCGAACCTGGGCACGTCTGCTTCGGAATCTGGTGCTCTAACTACCGAGCCCTGTCCACGGCAAATTCTGGCCAGTACATGATGAGTTCCTAATGAGGACGTAACCGGTCTACTGGATGAATTGCCTTTTCTACACTATACAATTCTTAGTTTATACTGACATATGTAAGTAATTAATAGATCAGATGCTTATATCAAGACCGCAACCTTGATTACAATAATTTATATCACCGCCTGCGCAACCTATGTTCTTTTAATTATATAAAGCTTCGTACCAGTTGATGTTCAAAAATTGACTATATTAATATCAAGATATTACAATTGTGTTGAGTTCTGATGGAAAAAATGGTGTTTTTAACTGTTTTCTATATACCCGCCTCATAATAAAGAGATACTTCCATACCGAATGCATTTCTTACTTTAAATTACGTATGTATTAAATTGTAGGAACTAAAACTTATACACACTGGTTACTGTACATACGTGTACGTGAATCGTAAACATCTTGAAGCTTTCAGAGCGACGGGATCAGTCAGAACTAATTAACCAAAGTAACATACACTTCGTGCAGCAAGAAACAGGGACGATTAAATTTATTGTAAAACTAAAAGTGCCAAACTGCCCCTCGCGATTGTCTAATCATAATTGTGAACGGCCCCTTTACAAAACGGTAACGTTTTTCCTTTATCGGTAGTTGAAATATTTTGTTAAATAAAGAAAACTACTGGAAAAAACAACTGCGTTAGTCAGAACACAGATCAGGTAATATTGATTAATCCAGTTTCGCAAACATTTTTTTCATACTAAATTTTTGTTTTTTCATTTTTGAAATGTTCACTAATGGAAACCCCTTCCGGATTAGTCTTTAATATTTAAATACCCATTTTCTGGAGACTTTAGGCAGAGAAAACAGAAATTGTTTACAAATATTGGAGAATTCTGCTGTTTTCAGTTACTAAATTGTACAAATAATACAGAAAATCTAAGAAACTCAAGGTTGTATGTAAACACGCAGAAATTCAATATCGTACAATCGAAACGTTTCATCTCCAATTTATCCGGAAAGGCATTGTAAACTTCATTGCAATCTTTATTCTGACCGTTAATAAACGCGTGAAATAAAGGATAACCTGTGAACATTAAGTCTGCACCCTTCTTAAATATTGATAATTTAGCAAGAAACCTAAATAATTATTTTGGGCTCCACTTGAATTTTTCCTAACTGATCCACTTAATTCTGTTCCGAATAAAGAAAAAAAGTTTGAAATTCTTTGTCAACCTTATTTAAAATAACTGCTTATGATGGCAGAATAAATTACCTTAGATAAACCCATCTACCTTTATCCTCAATTTTAAAAATCATCTATCTTTTCTTTTATGGAACATTCTTAACGCCAGACGATGATTTATATATTCACCGTGACTATACAATGTAATTCTTAAAATGCACATTATCCAAGAACTCGCGGCATTTATTCGGCTCTTATATAGAATGATTAAATCATATTTTGGCAATGGTTTTGTTTTCACTATTTGTAAAGTAAACCATCTATTTTCAGATTGCAACCATGTTTTAGTTATTACGTATAAACATGACAAGATGGATATGCAGAAGTCAGGATTTACATATGATGTAATCATATGTAGACATGTGTTTCTTGCCTAGTGTGAACTCATTATTAGTAGCTGGACCTACACCAAAACCTAATATCGCCAGTAAGCACGAAACGAATGTGCATGAGATTATACTTTCCGTTAATGCTGCCTTTGGTTTATCCTTCTGGTCACAACTGAACTAATTTGTTACTAAGTTCGCAACACCTAATACATACTTGCATATATATTAGTTCTCCGCAATAAACAGTATTTAACCTAATATCGTGTTTGGTTAAAACGTTGGACTGTTGGACGGTGCAATCTCTCATATTTAAGTGTAGTCGTGCATTAATAGAGTCAACTTTATATAGTCTTCGGCGAGGATAAATTAAAGCCAACTCACTCTAAATACTATGTACATTGCCTTTGACGTGGACCGGCACAATGATCGTGTAAATAGAAATTGACAATGCAGGAACTATTTCTAGTTAAAACGCTCGGTTGACTTTCAAAATTTCTGAAGTAAATGTTTATTGTTATAAAATGTGCCCCTAAATTAATTTCACTCACTTCCCGTTATTTTTCATGTTAGCTCTATACAACACAGTTTAATTTAGTTATAATTTGTTCTTGACGGCTTTAACTTCTTATATAAGCAAGTAGTTTTAATATAGATATTACAAGAAATGCTAAGCTTAGACACAAAATCGCTATGCGGGTAATTAAGCATGTAAAAATTATTTAAGGTAACTCGGAGGAAGGAATTAAATTATCACGTACCTGCAAATTTTCTTATTGCAAGTATCATTTGATTTCTAGAGTCAGAATCTATTCTCCTTAGTTGCTCCAAGACGGCATTCGTAAATGTTTTCTGATGCTTAATCAAATCTTCACCGCTCATATTACCGGACGTAGGTGTATTACTAGATGTTAAATGCTCTGTTTTGCTAGGTATAACATCGTTTTCTATCGATCGTAAATAAACTGGAATGTTCTCAACAATAGAAAAGAACTGCTGCACAATAATTTCCATTTCATCCACTTTGGGAGGTTGATGCCTGTAGGTAATTTTTTTAAATAACGATTTCAAGATAACACATTTAATTGCATTTCATAAAATAGAAAAAGATGTGGCTAAAAATCATTGATTTTATGGGCGATTAAACTAATTATTCTAAATCAAGGTTGCGATCTTGATATAAACACCAATTCCATCCTATATGTACATTAGCCATTATAAACTAAGCATTGTATAATGTAGAAAAACAAGTCATCTAGTATATCATTAAACGAACATTGATTGTACGGGCGGTGATAACAACTACTTCCTTATCAAGGTTGAGATCTTGATATATATACTATGCAATAATTAGTTTATACTGGCAAATGTATGTACATAATCAGTCAGGTGTTTATATCACGATCGCAACCTTGATTAAAAAGAAATTCTTCCAGTAGTCTGGTTTCGTCTTTATTGGTAGCTCATAAAGTTTATATTAAAAAGTTTAAAATAAAACTTGACGGGTGTTTTTGTCAAGATCACAGCCTTGATTTAAATTATTTGTAATTTTTTTCTCCTAGATAAAGATGATACAAGCTAGAATTATAACTTATTCTGCGTAAGAATAGTGAAAAATGAAATTGCCTTTTTAGGTATACAGACTAAATTTTTTTTTAATTTTCAACAGTTGGAGGCCATACGCAGTAACTGTTATCGATCTGCAAACAACCGAGTGCTAGAAATTTCTTGAAGCACGACTTTAACACGGTATTGCAGATTTTGCCTTGATGAATCGATCTCTTAGTTCTCACATAATACTTGGCCTCAATATAGCTCAAAGCACAATTTAAACACAAAAGAAAGACCATACTGGTAAGCTCGGTCAAAACTACTTTTGTATACATTCTAAGTCAGAGGTTTTAACGCTACTATTCTAGGCTTGGAATAAGACCAAATATATGGGCTTTAGCAACTGCTTCGCAACACACGCATAAGTGCAAATAAGCGTGTACATATATATATATATATATATATATATATATATATATAGTTTGTTTCAGAAAAATGTTGTTAATGAACGACTAACTACAGTGGTCTATAGGTATTAATGCCAAACAACGTTCTTTTGGTATCGCAGAGAATAACAACAAGCATGCTTTACCAAACTCGTCATTAAGAGATGACTTAACAGCTTCAATAATTTAATGACATTTCAATCAAACCAACAAAGAAAATTTCCCTAATGCAAAAGTAACCATCACCTTTAGCACATAGATAATCAGGAGATTATGTGACGAATTTCATTTGCAAATTCTAGTCAAAATCTTCACTATTTGCAAAGTTCCATATACCTATGCTAGCATATGTACGGGACGTACGAAAAAGTAATCGTCAGCCAGATTTAACATTTATATAATTAAACGAACATTGGTTGCGGTTACCACAGAAATTAAAAAAAGTACGGCACGGTAAAGAAAAATAGCCATTCTATAAAATATAACGGTATCAATGCACAGCTATTTTAACAAATTTCTCAGTTCTACTAATCTAGTCGTAAAAAGTAATAATATATATATATATATATATATATATATATATATATATATATATATATGTATCTATATTCGGCTGTTAAACTATATTAAACCCGACTACCCGCTTAACCAGTATTGACAAATATTCTTTAGGGCTGGAAGCAAACTGAAGTAAACACAACTGTTAATCACTGTCATAATATTTAGTGATGAACATCCACAATAAGGTCGGTGCTTAATACTGCTAATTGTACAGTCTGCATTGCTACCGGGGAGAAAACATTATAATCGTGAACATTGCGAGATAAAAGACGAAATAAAGGAGAAAAACTTGTACACGCAATATCCAGCAAAGCAAAAGCTTGTTCCAAACTCAATCTATCAATAGAAGAAATAACCATTAAAATCAAGTTTGCAAGCTTGATGTAAACACCAACCTTTTTATATATATTATAAAATTAAATAATCAACGTTTGCGCGGCTGGTTGTAAAACTTTTTTCAATCAAATTTGCGAGCTTGTTATAAACAAGACTAGTTATATATATTTACCAGTATAAACTAACCTTTGTAAAAAGAAGCACAGGTAATTTTTCAAGTAAATCGGTTCAAGCCTAATTTAGACTTTTATTGCAGTCATGGCTTAAACCAAGGCACATTTGCTTCGGAGCCTATGGCTCTATACAAGACGCATCCTTGCCACAAGCTACACACAATTTGAAGTTTTTATTTTAAATTATGTTATAATTTTAGTATTCCGTTCATATGGAGCCTGGGTGGTATATCTTAAAGTCTAAATTTACAACTAGTCCCACCCAACCTGCTATTATTAAAAGATACCTCGCTACATGGTAAAGTGGTATTGAATTGAAGATTTATACAATTAAGCAATCGATGATTGCGCGAGTGGTAATAACAAAACTTAAAACGAGGTTGCGAGCTTGATATAAACAACAATTCAATTATGTTCATTTTTGTCAGTATAAACTAATAATTTTATAAGATAGCAAATGCAATTCATCCATTATCAACAATTCTAAGTTTGTCCAGAGGTTTGCCGCAAACAGGGTTCGAATCAGGATATACTTTCTTCATTCTTTGACTCTATCCACTGCGCCACTCTAATTTAGACTAAGCACTGTTGTCAGTTATAGTAAAACTATTGTTTATAGTTAGGCTTTCCTTCGTGTGGAGCGTAATTGGTATCTACTAAGACTTAAATCTCCAATTAGCTACACCAAATCTATCATATTACAACAGGCATCACACTAATTGAGAAAGTAATATTGAGTTTAAACATTATGCTATTACACAATCCTTGACTATACGCGAGTAGTGTTAATATTACCTAAAATCAAAATGTGAGCTATATATGTACACAAATCCAATTATATATATATATATATATATATATATATATATATATATATATATATATTTGTCAGTATAAAGTAAGCTCTGTATCAATCAAATTCATATATAATAGACGGTTTCATCTTTTATTTTGAACTCTTTACGAAATGGGCAGAATTTTTGCATGAAGGGGGCTCGAATCGGGGCTCATTTGCCTAGGAGACTGTGACACAATACACTGCGCTGCCCTGTCGCAAACTGAACACAATTTTCTGTTATATACTAACTTTCGTTTTTCTGTTTAATGTTGTCATCATGGAGAACCCACGCGGCATCTCTTCTGGCCTAATGTTTTAACTAGACACCACCAATGTCTAGTTAAAGAACACACACCACTTCAGGTGGAGAAATGGAGCTGAATTCAATATTTATACAGCTAAATAATCAGTGATTTCGGGGGTGGTGATAACAACTATTCAAATCAAGTTTGCGATCATGATATAAAAATCAGTCCCATTATATTATTTTTTTCAGTGAAATCTAAGCATTGCTTAAGGTAACATAAGCAATTCATTCAGCAGACGGGTTCGTCTTTATTGTAACTCCTTTCATGACGTCACCTTGCCGCGCGTTATACACAATTTTCAGCTATATACGAACTAATTTTTATAATCCATTTTTCTCTACAGTGGTATATTGAATATGGCTAGATGGAATATTAGTTTTAAAAAGACGGTACGTATGCTCGATCTGAGGAAAAGGATATCCAAAAAGCATATCTTGATAAATAACTGAAAATTGTCTAATAGCGTTCGGCAGAGTGGGGCAGTGCATTGAGTCATAGATTCCTAAGCGAGTTCTGTCTGCGGCAAATTTCCTAAAGTACTTCAAGAGTTCTTACTAAAATTAGAAATGGTCTAATGAGCGAATGTCCTTCGCTACCTTCTAAGGTTCTTAGTTTATAAAGACAAAGGTGTACATAAAGCATTAATTGATTGCGCAGGTCGTGGTAACAATATTTAAAATCAAGTTTGCGAGATTGAAGTAAACATCAATCACATTGTATTTAACGATTCATCGCAAAACATCGGAAAACTACCGCCAGTCACACGCACTGACGCGTATCGACCTTCCATGATCATCATCAGAGTACGATGGCAAACTGGCTAGCGAGGATCAATCCGCATTGCATATATATGGAAAGCAAAATTAGATATGCGGCTCACACCACTAATAGTCTAGCATACATTTTACTTGACTTGAATGTCAGCTGCACAATTTCTATGCAGTCACGAACATTAACTGTTTGCAGCTGTCGCCACAGATATATAGACAATACAATTTAATAATAATTGATTGCGCGGGTGGTGGTAAAATTTCTTTAAATCAAGTTTGCCAGCTTGAGATAAACACCAATCACATTGTATTTGACGCTTCGTCGAACAACATAGCAAAATTACCGACTATCGCACGGACTGACGCGTTTTTACCTTCCATGCTCATCATCAGAGTACGACGACAAAGTAACCAGCGAGGATCAATCCGCATTGCATATATATGGAAAGCAAAATTAGATATTCGGCTCTCACATCTTATAGTCTCGCAAACAATGTACTTGACTGGAATGTCGGCTGCACAATTTCAATGCAGTAACGAACATTAACTGTTTGTAGCTTTCGCCAAACATATATAGACAAAACATATAAACATTTATTGATTGCGACACTATTAGAGATGAGAGCCGCATATTTAATTTCGTTTTCCATATATATGCAATGCGGATTGATCCTCGCTAGTCAGTTTGCCGTCGTACTCTGTTGATCATCATGGAAGTTCGAAACGCGTCAGTGCGTGCGACAACCGGTAGATTTGAAAACCTGCAGTAGTGAAGCGAACATCATATAAAGTCACGACAATGCGACTTCCACGCTAACTCATTTTATATTATATTATATAACATATATATATATATATATATATATATATATATATATATACCGAGTCTGTAAAGGATACCAACACTATGGCTGTTGTGTCAGTACACGATACCAACATTACAATACCGAAAGTATACATGGTACTAACACTATGATTGCCGAGTTGGTACATGGTACCAACATGATGGATTTGAATGTATGCTATATTTCATCGAAATTGAGGATTACAACTATTTCTGAACACTTGCTACCCCAGTAAATCCATACAATCTGGCCTTGATCGATATCAGTTATCACATTTCGCGGTAAGCATGACATCATTCAATTCAATATATAACAGTTAAATAATGTTTTCTGCAGATAACTAATATATATGCAAATATGTATTAGGTGTTGCGAACCTAGTAACAAATTAGTTCAGTTGTGACCAGAAGGATAAACCAAAGGCAGCATGAACGGTAAGTATAATCTCATACACATTTGTTTCGTACCGTGTACCTTTTTGGTACTACAATGTTGGTATCGGGTACTGACACAATAGCCATAGTTTTGGTAACCTATACAGACTCTGTATTTATATTTAAGAGAGTGCGTTAGCGTTGAAGTTGCATTGTCGTAGACTTTATATGATGTTAGCTTCACTATTGCAGGTTTACACATTCGTCTAGGAGATTGTACCGTCCTATTATTCCACATTCTTCTACTAAATATATAGTGGTTAAAGGGCGTAATACCGGCTCCTAATGATGAGTCGCCAGTAAGCAGGAAACGAATGTGCATGAGAATATACTTTCCGTTCATGCTGTCTTTGGTTTATCCTTCTGGTCACAACTGAACTAATTTGTTACTAGGTTCGCAACACCTAATACATACTTGCATATATATTAGTTCTCTGCAACAAACAGTATTTAACTGTTTAATAACGATAGTTTCACCGCTGTTTTATTCATAAGATCAACTTTCAATGTAATTTCAAAAGAATCCTTTATCTATCTTGTCGTTTTTTTACGATTTCAAATCGCTATATGTCTACAGTTATCCCGATTTCATGTGTGTTCAGTTTCCACTGTAGGACGAGCATTATTGAATTTATTAACATGTTTATACGTACATGAAATTCTCTGTTTTCCATGTCTTACCATATTTGAGCGCATGTTTTCACTAATATACATGAGACTACGTTTATTCATTGAATTTCATGCACTCATGATGTCTCCAGAATACCATTTTTACTTTCTGATTAAGTTTTGAAGTGCCCAGAGTAAGGAACTGTCTTAAAACGATTCGTATATTGTTTTTGAAGGCTACAGTTTTAATTTATAACTAAGTTTGAATTCAATCTTCCATGATTCTACGATCTCACTTTGCTCTATCACATTGAGCGTACCTCAACTTAGAATTAAATTTATTTGAGACATCCATCGTTTTTGTTTCTATTAACCTATGATGGTAAAGAATATCCCTGTTTATTTCATGTGGTCTGCTTAATTCCAACTCTCTCTATTTTATTACAATTATTTTAAGACTTCTAATTATCATTTATGTTTAGATGAATTCTCGAGTTAATGGATTTTCTAAAGAAAATACCTCTTCCTATATTTGCACCATTTCTAATTATCTTGACATTAAAAAATGGAATCCATTTCATGACTCTCTTTCAATCGTAAATTGAAATTTGCTCATGTGATTAATTAAACTTAATAAATTTTCGATATCATTATCACTATGCTTCCATATCACTAGCATTTCGTTCAAGAAAGGTAGATGCAATTTAGGCTGTTAAAGATAACTTTTTTTTAAATGATGCACACAGATTTTTGCTAATTGAACCAACAAAATTTGTTCCATTGGGAAACTTAAAAATTGTTTAGAAAACTGTTCCCTAAATGTAAAATAAGTCTAGTGTATACTTAAACTCATCTCCATAGCATAACAGATAGTTATTTTACTTATTTTTTCCTTGACTTAAAATGCATTTTTCGTCAGCACAGATTCGTCTTATATTAAATTTATATTTGTATAATCATCGAAGCTTCTTTGCGTTACTCTGACGTTTCGAAATCTCGTTCCCGTAATCATTTTCAGAGCTCGCCCAATCGTCACACAACTGGTAACACAGAGTAAAAAATACAACAGCACACAACTGATTTATCATTTCTAAATCTGAGTTTTCTGATTTTGCTATTACGGACTTTATCAGTAAATTCATATAAACATCTAAATTCATGTGCATGAAAAAGAGAACGCAACATAGCTTTTAATTCAATCTTCTGCTAAACAAGATCAAATGTACCTATATCTAAATCAGGAACCAACGCGTTCCCTATATTTACATAAAAATTATGCCTAAGAGAAATGACAGAAGTATATAAATAGAATTGGAATTTAAACCTGAGACATTTACGTATGATAAAATGCTTTAAATTTCAACTCTCTGATGAGTGCTCAATGAGGGTGACTTCGATCAAGTAGATGATTTGATCTTACTATCTTATGCTATGTTGATTTTATCCCGACAACAAATACGAAACCAACTCCTGCAATTGTAATTCAATCCAGTATGACTTTCAAATGTGGCTTTTTTTTCTCTTATGGCCTGCTAAGTTTTGTGTCGAAAATGATACCATTCATTATTCACCTGATGTAAAGACTAAAAAATACATAATTTGGTATAAAATTGAATTATTTTTGCCGTGCGCGGCTTCGTTTGCACAAGGGATGAACCAAACGATCACAGGTTAAATTTTTTATTGGAACAATTCGAGCTACACTTTAGGTGTGCTCACCTTGGACGAAACCGGTCCAGTAGAACGATTGCATTTGCTGCCCTATGGTATTTTACTCGAAAATATAAACTATAATACGATCATATTATTTAATGTCAATATGTTTATTTCTATATGTAGAGCATAACTATACGAAGGAGACGCGTGATATTGAATATTTTTTTCAATTTAAGTGTTGTTGTGAATAAATATGTAGTATAACATTTCAAAAGCAAATATTTACAAATTATTTACACGATTTAGAGTACCTGGACAAATAATCAGACATTGAAAGTAGTAGCGGTGCTGCTCGAATCATTTCTGAATACTGCAAAGACCGTGAAGTGAATTTCCTGGCGTGGTAGTAGGAAAGAACCGCTTTCATTCCATAAAAACAGCCTAAAATTACAAGCAGCATAAAATGCGTACAAAAACAAATTTCAAACTTGAAAAGATTCGCACTATAACAATTGAAATCGGTCAAGGATTTACTATGTATAAAAAATGGTAAATATATCGATAATGACCTGGTAACACTGAACAATAAATCTAGATAGTTACTGTTAGTTTTTTTAAATTTTTGCACTTATGTCATTAATATATTCTAAATCACGAGTTCGGAAAACCTTTTGTAGGAATTGCTTTATTTCTACGAATGGACATTGAACTATCCAGCCTAATTTAATTGTATTATACCTATTATAAATATTTTGGAATTCGCATTATCACCAATGAGTTGAACAATTACGTTTCCCAGAAGATTTGCTATGCTGCTTGCGCAAGACTGAATTTCGAGTTAATCGAATAAATCCGACAATGTCGGCGTATTTCAGAATCGATCAGTTAAAAGAAGATGAAGCTATATTGCGGGCAAGAACCGTGCCTGTGTGTGTTTCTGGAGCATAGAATGAGCCCCGTCATTTTGCAACAGTGCGAAATTTGACATTATTGCCAGCCATTTTGAATATAGACAAAAAAAGAATATGCGTGAAATCAGAAAATGACTGAGAACATTCAGTTTTAGGTGATTTTCTACCGACTGATATTCGAAGGCGTGTGCCTTGCCTGCGCAATATGAAATTCGATCAGTTAACTATGAAAGCTCTATAGATGCGCCGAAATCATGCACTGCTACTGCGGATAAGGCGATATTGATTTTGAGGCAGTATCTGAAATTCTCTTCTGGCAAACAGCCAACTTAGAACAAATAAGCACTAAGTAAACAAATTTTTATATGGCTATATAACAGTTAAATACTGTTTGTTGCGGAGAACAAATATATATGCAAGTATAAGTGTTGCGAACCTAGAAACAAATTAGTTCAGTTGTGACCAGAAGGATAAACCAAAGGCAGCATGAACGGAAAGTATAATCTCATGCATATTCGTTTCGTGCTTATTGGTGACTCATCACTAAGAGCCGGTATTAGGCCTTTTAACCACTATATATTTGGGTGAAGAACGTGGGATAATAGGGCGGTACAATCTCCTAGACGAATGTGTAAACCTGCAATAGTGAAGCTGACATCATATAAAGTCTTCGACAATGCGACTTCAACGCTAACTCACTCTCTATAATAAAAATACAGAGCCCGTAAAGGATACCAACACTATGGCCATTGTGTCAGTAACCGATACCAACATTATAGTACCGAAAGGTACATGGTACGAAACGAATGTGCATGAGATTATACTTTCCGTTCATTTTTTCTTTGGATTATGCTTCCGGTCACAACTGAACTAATTTGTTACTAGGTTCGCAACAACTTATACATACTTGCATATATATTAGCTCTCCGCAACAAACAGTATTTAAAATTGTTATATATTGAATTGAATGATGTCATGCTTAACGCGAAATGTGATAACTGATATCAATCAAGGTCAGAGTGTATGGATTTTCTGGAGTAACAGGTGTTCAGAAATTGTTTTAATTCTCAATTTCGGTGAACTATAACATAAATTGATGTTGTTACCATATACCGACTCGGAAACCACAGTACCTTTTTGGTACAATAATTTTGGCATCGGTTACTAACACATTAGCCATAGTGTTAGTATCCTTTACAGACTCGGTATATATATTATATAGTGTGAGTTAGCATTGAAGTCGTATTGTCGTTGACTTCAGATTATGTTAGCTTCACTATTACAGGTTTATACATTTGTCTAGGAGATTGTACCGTCCTATTATTCCACATTCTTCTACCAAATATATAGTGGTTAAAAGGCCTAATACCGGCTCCTACTGATGAGTCGCCAGTAAGCACGAAACGAATGTGCATGAGATTATACTTTCCGTTCATGCTGCCTTTAGTTTATCCTTCTGGTCACAACTGAACTAATTTGTTACTAGGTTCACAACACCTAATACATACTTGTATATGGCTAGTTTTGGTCATTATTCCTCACATATGAAATCTATCAAATGCTGAGAGAATTAATAATGGCAAAGCAATATTAAGATGCGCTTAAGGTTATCAGCATACAATTCTAAGCGTTGTTATAATGAACAGATTAAACTATATATAGAAATGCAGAATGTGTTGAGTGATAATACATAATACTTGCGACTGGAGGTTACATCAGATGAAATAAACAAAGCTGAACGCGCAATGTAATAAATAAAATTAAAATTTTAACAGATAACGGTTTAGTTGATGAGGCTGTTGTGCAGAAGTTCAAACCCATTTTATCATCTACTCCATCATCTAAACAACAAAATTGTCCCATGAAATCAATGGAATAAGTGATCAATTCTTCGCTCCATGCAATGCCGAAATGGTTGTCCAGCATACATGAACCATTGCGTAGATGATTAGATAATTATTCGGTTGCCAATTTATTCGAGTTTGTTAGCCAAATTCAAGGTATAAATGTCTTTAATAAGATTAAGTTGTTTTTTGTGCAACCTTTAAATTTACAAATGTTCTGTAGCGGCTCACATTAATTCGCCGACATATTGTCAAAATAAAATTCAAATTTTTATACACGGGACCAATTAAAAAGTGCAAAATTACCGCTGGCCAATTGTCTGCGACTTTGAATCTATATAAGCGCGATGCAATTTCCACGCAACACAATTTCTGCTCAGCTCATTACGTGTGATTGCTATCGCTTTCTCCTCTTGACTGTCTATCTAAGCCGACTACTGTACTTGCGTTTGACACGCTGTGTCACCTTGTTGCATAGCCTTCAGTTACGCCAATCTTCTTGTTGCTGCGCATCTAATCATACGTAATCGATTATCTATTAATCGGATTTCTACCGTTCCAGCCATCTCGGTGTTGCCGCAGATCTTCCACAAAACAAGTCTAGGCCTTCGAACATCAACTAACACACCCTACTTCGTCAATTCTACTTATTCAAGGGCATCTATTCAAAGGATCACCAGCCAACAAACAGGAGAACAGAGCAAGTTTCTAGAAGGACTTCTAGACACCCTCATAATGGAAACATTCGCAAACTTTCACGGAATTTTCCGGTGATCACTTTTCTGGTCCTGTTAAGGGTCACCAACAATACTTGCTTTCCGATTTCTTCTTGATCTTCTTAGTAACGTCGCACGGCACTTACTTCCAGCAGGGACATTTACAGTTCCAAAAGATGAAACTATTGACATTATATTTCAGGCAGTAGCTCAAAACATATCTCTATTCCCGGTCCCAGGTCATATACTACAAAAACTTATTTTTATATGCAAGAAAGATGTTCTTATTCGATTTTTTGGAAGTATCAACAAACCACTTGATGGTGTGGCAATAGGGAGTCTCTTATATTTAGTTTATTGGTGAGTTTTCTAGGCAATAGTTAGAACGCATCACTAGAAAGTGATATAAGTAAACATGCGCTATATATAAGTTATATTGATTATATATTCCTTGTTAAAAAAATCAGGTCACATTCACGAATACTGCCTCATGGCTCAGAAAATTATCAATTTCATATTAGAGTATTAGATAGCAAATTAGACAGAAAAAATTGCTATAAACCAACTTGGTCTGCACGGTATTTGAATTGTAGTAATTTTGTCTTTTAAAATAAATTGTCAACAGTTAGCGGCTGTTCATTAAGAATTTATATTCAAGATTCAAAAGATGAATATATTAAAGCTAATACTATATAATCTATAATTTTCTCCTCAACAATTTATTAAATCAATTATTAAAAAGGGAAATTAAAAGAAACAAACAACAAAAAAGGCAATTTACTTAAACATCCTATTGAAGAAAGACGCTGTTTCCATAACAACACAGAAGAAATTTGGAGTGGTTTAATGCATTTAATGCAGGTAAACTACGCACGTTATTTAAAGTAACACATATAATAATAACATATAATCAAAAATAAACTGCCGTTAATGCAGACCTAAAAATTATTTATCAATATACATGTGTAAGTTTTCCATCAACATACGTAAGCCGATCGACCATTTGTTTACCTACTAGAACGTAAATCCATTACACCTTAAACGCCCGTTTTAAATCAATTAGTAAAAACATTGAAATTGAGAAGACATCATTGAAGCCTCGCATGTATTTTCGGCAACTAAGGACTTTAGGAAAATTGCCAGCTGCATTAACAGAAATGATTTAGCAACATATGAAGCTTTGTATAAAATAACTGCAGCCCGATTTATGAAATCAGAAAAAGCATGTTCGAGTATTAAGCCCGAAATGGAAGTGATGCGTTCAAATATTTGGTCTTTCCTTTATTTCACTCTCTCCCAGTTTCAGTCATTTTGTGGCCTTTCAACAATATTTTGTGCGTCTCGTTAGACACAACGATAATGGTTTTTATCTAAAGCGCACAAACTTACTTTAAAGAATCGATTCACTTTAGCTGAACAAACACTAATTATTTTGTGTGAAACTTTTATAGTTCCTATTAAATTTAACGTTTGTGTGTATTTTGTGCGCGTATGCAAGCTCGTCCTGGCTGCAATTTGTACTTATTATTTTATTTCACGTAACCCCTTCTAATAATTCTTTAAATCAAGTTTGCGT
>JAQBSW010011291.1:0-20659 GCA_029291075.1 Eudiplozoon nipponicum | reverse complement strand
CAGCATGACCAAAAGCATATTTGAGTAGGTCAGCTGGGTTTGACAGGATGTACGAATCAGACTGTGTGCAAGAACTGAGAATACGATAATCCCCGCACACCCTGAATGTTCCTGATTCACCCTTTGGTACTACTACGACAGGCGACGCCTGTGGTGAGCTGGATCGTATACATATGCCTTGTTTACGTAGAATGGCGAATTCTTGCTCGGCAGCCTTATGTTTGTCAGGTGTCAATGGACCTACTCGTGGAGAATGAGGAAGAGGTTTCGATAAGGTGATACGAAAGGCTGTGATGGCACGCGTTCTCTTGATATCGGGTATCAAGAAGATAGGTTTGAAGATCTCTTCATGTCGTTTAAGAACTTAGTCCAGTTGCGGTACATTAGGAACTGGAGGAATTAGCTGTATGGATGAGATTGCTTCGGCGCGTGAGTTGGAGAACGAGATTGTTTGTACTCGTACCCCAAACGTCGCTTTAATGGAGCCATTGTCGCAGGTAAGTTTGCTGGTGTCGACTGGGTGGGTAGGTTTGAAATATCTATGGCGTAGTAAGCTTACATATGATCCAGTGTCTATCAGAAATAATTCGCCAGAGGTTGCGTTACGAATGAGAAAGGATGTGGATAGTGGCAACTGACGATGGGACTGGTTGCTGGCATTTTGGTGTTTTAAGCATGACTTGACTGGAGCCGTCGCTATAAATGCAATAGTTTGATTGCGCTCTATCACGAAAGCAACGTGCTTCGAAGCATCAGACGTGGAGCGGCCAAAGATCTTGGGGTGATCAGCCTCTACTGCCGCAGAGGAGGCTGACCCCAGCAGTTTTCCGAACCCTCCACGGGTGGATCCGCTTGAATTGTTGAAAGTGAACGCGCCCACTTGTACGTCGCGTCTGAGTGCGGAAATATGCAGCCGTCTCTAAGGCAATAGTGTGTGAAGTGGCCATAGTTGCGTTGATTCAAACACCACTCCGCCGGTAACTGTGGAACTGTGGCCCGACCTCTTGACATCGACCTCCTGGCGCTATTTTGGGACGATGGTCGACGCTGTTCACGTCTGTTCTAGTCGCGTCTATTATAAACGGCATCAACTGAGGCCGAATTTGTCCTGACGGTGAGGTTCTAGAGCAGGCTGTTGAGGCGTTCAATGGTGACATTTGTTCCGGCTGATGAAGCGGTAGATTGGGATTCGGACAGTCGTGAGGTGTTGTAACCTTACTCTGGGGCAGGTGAGCTGTAGTGGTGTTTCTTCCACCACTTGTCTAGACGTGCCGGCAGAAGGTCGTCTTGCACTTCGACGGATTCACGCAGGAACATGGCCAACTCTTGGAGTGCCGGAGGGAGGTTCTCTATGATTAGTCGCATTAATATTTCCTTGGACAGGTTGAAATCCGAGGCTTTATGCTCCATCACCTTAAATAGCTCAGAACGCGTGCGGCTACCTAGGGACATCTGGCTCATCAATTCTGTAAGCCTGTCTTCTGGATCTGGTGTCAAGCGCTGCTTGACGGCTAGTTGCAGGCTCTAACATGGCTGCGCACATGTTCCCTCAGTGGATTGATGCACAATATCTTTTAGTCCGCGTCTGAAAGACATTTGGAAAATACCTCTCAAGCACTCAAAAATATTGAACGCTCGTCTGTTATATTGGACACCTGCGCCAATAAAATAGCATTGTTGACCCATTCGTCAAGGTAGTCTGGATCGAATTGGCATATTTTGTACTGTGTCCCTGTTTTGGTGCGGCCTGTTGCTGAGCTCACCACCGGGCTTTCTGCATTTTCTGAACTGGACGTCATATTATGTGTGTGAGTGTTGTCGAGATACGATGGCAATGTTACTTCGTCCCCACCCGTCATTGTGCGGCTTTCTTCGAGCATTTTGATCTCGAGAGGGTGTTTTCCTGTGATATGTGTCATAGAATTTACTTTCCTTCGTGGCATTCATCCAAAGTGTTTGAAGTTCTTAAAATCTAGATGCTGATTAATTCTTTGCCAACTGTGAGTTTGGACCTCACCCGGAGCACCATTTATGTAAGGGGTTTTAGCTAATGTAAGAGATTTTTTGGGGTAGCTATCTAGTTCGTAATGCTATACCATTGCTACATATACCTGGTAGCTGCTGTTGAGATCCGTGCTTATGATTAGTCCCCGACTTTTTTCCGATGGGGGATGTGAGAAAGCTAAGTCAAATCATCATACGTATATTGTACAGAATGTTGCAAATAAAAATAGAATTCACAGTTAGTCCATATTTACCGTGTTCTAGATGGCAACAAAACGATATATTGTCAACAAAATTGAATGTCCTATACACCAGTAATTATCAGTTCACAGTTAAACAAAACGGACCGTGCTTCAGATAGCAAAAAAAAGATACATTGTCAACACAAGTAATAATCAATTCACAAACGTCTAAATCGTGATAAATACATGTAAATAATTGATATTAAATGTTGACATAAATAAAGTTA
Organism: Eudiplozoon nipponicum; assembly: GCA_029291075.1. Lineage (NCBI taxonomy): Eukaryota > Metazoa > Platyhelminthes > Monogenea > Mazocraeidea > Diplozoidae > Eudiplozoon > Eudiplozoon nipponicum. The sequence goes on along the minus strand of JAQBSW010011291.1, from coordinate 18,186 downwards.
CGGGTAAATATTGTCATTGATGATTGATGGATAAAAATCTTGTAAAAACACTATTGAGAAAAAACATCACAAATAATTAATCCACTGTTTGCTAGGTTTTTAAATTATTTAATTATAATAATCCATTGATTGAGGAACATCTGATGTCCTGATGCGTGAAATCATATCTGAATGCAAAGAAAATCTATCGATCCACATATGCACTATAATCCACCGCATGTTCCCTGCGTAATGCGCACGGGTGCGTATATTTATCAAACAAAACCCTATTAATTACTATTAAAATTGCTGTTCAAGAAATCTCAATTAAAACTGCTTGAAACCAACGGAGCTTGTTTCTAAAATCAGAGATAAGCGAAATATTGTGTAGAAACAGAGTTAGATAATTTCACCTTAAAGACCACTATATTTGTCAAAATTGAAAATCGTTGGGTTGTACAGCGGAGCCGCGTGTTATAATACAATTATGAAGGTTAATTAATTTAATGGAGATCAATTAACTCCTAAATAAATATAAATTAAATTTTGTTTTTGTACATTTTACGTTATCGCCGGTATCATAAATCAATGTTTTTTTTAATATCGTAAATCTTTCGAAAATTGCCGAATCACATATTGTCGAAGATTTTGCTTGTCTTTGGTGATATTTTCAGTTGCGTGGTACGGTCCGCTGCGTGGTTCTGCCTTGAAACTCTTGGGTAATAAAGATTAGAAATTGGTAGCCAAATGAACATTTATATAATTAAACGAACGTTGGTTACGCGGGTGGTGATAACAATTATTATAATCAAGGTTGCGATCTTGATATAAATACCTGACCCATTAATTACTAACATATGTCAGTATAAACTGAGAATTGTATTGTGTAAAAAAGCAATTCATCCAGTAGACCGGTTTCGTCCTTATTGGGAACTCATCAAGTACTGGCCAGAATTTGCCGCGGACAGGATGCGAACCTGGGCACGTCTGCTTCGGAATCTGGTGCTCTAACCACTGAGCTATCCTGCCGCACACTACACTAAACACAATTTTCAGTTATACACTAACTAATGTAACTTGGTTAGTCAATTTTTCCTTTAGGTGGAGCTCATATGGCATCCATTTAGACCCAAAATTCCAACTAACCATGCCCAATCTGTCATTACTGAACAGACACCACATTACATGGGGAAATGATATTGAAATGGACATTTATATAATTAAACGAACATTGGTTGCGCGGGTGGTGATAACAATTATTATAATCAAGGTTGCGGTCTTGATATAAACACCTGACCCATTAATTACTTACATAAGTCAGTATAAACTAAGAATTGTATAGTGTGGAAAAGGCAATTCATCCAGTAGACCGGTTTCGTCCTTATTGGGAACTCATCAAGTACTGGCCAGAATTTGCCGCAGACAGGATACGAACCTGGGCACGTCTGCTTCGGAATCTGGTGCTCTAACCACAGAGCTTTCCTGCCGCACACTACACTACACACAATTTTCAGTTATATACTAACTAATGTAACTTGGTTAGTCAATATTTCCTTTATGTGGAGCTCATATGGCATCCATTTAGACCCAAAGTTCCGACTAACCTTGCCCATTCTGTCATTACTGAACAGACACCACATTACATGGGGAAGTGGTATTGAAATGAACATTTATATAATTAAACGAACATTGGTTGCGCGGGTGGTGATAACAATTATCATAATCAAGGTTGCGGTCTTGATATAAACACCTGACCCATTAATTACTTACATATGTCGGTATAAACTAAGAATTGTATAGTGTAGAAAAGGCATTTCATCCAGTAGACCGGTTTCGTCCTTATTGGGAACTCATCAAGTACTGGCCAGAATTTGCCGCGGACAGGATACGAACCTGGGCACGTCTGCTTCGGAATCTCGTGCTCTAACCACTGAGCTATCCTGCCGCACACTACACTACACACAATTTTCAGTTATATACTAACTAATGTAACTTGGTTAGTCAATATTTCCTTTAGGTGGAGCTCATATGACATCCATTTAGACCCAAAGTTCCAACTAACCATGCCCAATCTGTCATTACCGAACAGACACCATATTACATGGGGAAGTGGTATTGAAATGAACATTTATATAATTAAACGAACATTGGTTGCGCGGGTGGTGATAACAATTATTATAATCAAGGTTGCGGTCTTGATATAAACACCTGACCCATTAATTACATATGTCAGTATAAACTAAGAATTGTATAGTGTAGAAAAGGCAATTCATCCAGTGGACCGGTTACGTCCTTATTGGGAACTCATCAAGTACTGGCCAGAATTTGCCGCGGACAGGATACGAACCTGGGCACGTCTGCTTCGGAATCTGGTACTCTAACCACTGAGCTATCCTGCCGCACACTACACTACACACAATTTTCAGTTATATATTAACTAATGTAACATGGTTAGTCAATTTTTCCTTTAGGTAGAGCTCATATGGCATCCATTTAGACCCAAAGTTCCAACTAACCATGCCCAATCTGTCATTACTGAACAGACACCACATTACATCGGGAAATGGTATTGAAATGAACATTTAGATAATTAAACGAACATTGGTTGCGCGGGTGGTGATAACAATTATTATAATCAAGGTTGCGGTCTTGATATAAACACCTGACCCATTAATTACTTACATATGTCAGTATAAACTAAGAATTGTATAGTGTAGAAAAGGCAATTCATCCAGTAGACCGGTTTCGTCCTTATTGGGAACTCATCAGGTACTGGCCAGAATTTGCCGCGGACAGGATACGAACCTGGGCACGTCTGCTTCGGAATCTGGTGCTCTAACCACTGAGCTATCCTGCCGCACACTACACTACACACAATTTTCAGTTATATACTAACGAATGTAACTTGGTTAGTCAATTTTTCCTTTAGGTGGAGCTCATATGGCATCCATTTAGACCCAAAGTTCCAACTAACCATGCCCAATCTGTCATTAATGAACAGACACCACATTACATGGGGAAATGGTATTGAAATGAACATTTATATAATTAAACGAACATTGGTTGCGCGGGTGGTGATAGCAATTATTATAATCAAGGTTGCGGTCTTGATATAAACACCTGACCCATTAATTACTTACATATGTCAGTATAAACTAAGAATTGTATAGTTTAGAAAGGCAATTCATCCAGTAGACCGGTTTCGTCCTTATTGGGAACTCATCAAGTACTGGCCAGAATATCCCGCGGACAGGATACGAACCTGGGCACGTCTGCTTCGCAATCTGGTGCTCTAACCACTGAGCTATCCTGCCGCACACTACACTACACACAATTTTCAGTTATATACTAACTAATGTAACTTGGTTAGTCAATTTTTCCTTTAGGTGGAGCTCATATGGCATCCATTTAGACACAAAGTTCCAACTAACCATGCCCAATCTGTCATTACTGAACAGACACCACATTACATGGGGAAATGGTATTGAAATGAACATTTATATAATTAAACGAAAGTTGGTTGCGCGGTTGGTGATAACAATTATTATAATCAAGGTTGCGGTCTTGATATAAACACCTGACCCATTAATTACTTACATATGTCAGTATAAACTAAGAATTGTATAGTGTAGAAAAGGCAATTCATCCAGTAGACTGGTTTCGTCCTTGTGGGGAACTCATCAAGTACTGGCCAGAATTTGCCGCGGACAGGATACGAACCTGGGCACGTCTGCTTCCGAATCTGGTGCTCTAACCACTGAGCTATCCTGCCGCACACTACACTACAAACAATTTTCAGTTATATATAACTAATGTAACTTGGTTAGTCAATTTTTCCTTTAGGTGGAGCTCATATGGCATCCATTTAGACCCAAAGTTCCAACTAACCATGCCCAATCTGTCATTACTGCACAGACACCACATTACATGGGGAAGTGGTATTGAAATGAACATTTATATAATTAAACGAACATTGGTTGCGCGGGTTGTGATAACAATTATTATAATCAAGGTTGCGGTCTTGATATAAACACCTGACCCATTAATTACTTACATATGTCAGTATAAACTGAGAATTGTATAGTGTAGAAAAGGCAATTCATCCAGTAGACCGGTTTCGTCCTTATTGGGAACTCATCAAGTACTGGCAAGAATTTGCCACGGACAGGATACGAACCTGGGCACGTCTGCTTCGGAATCTGGTGCTCTAACCACTGAGCTATCCTGCCGCACACTACACTACACACAATTTTCAGTTATATACTAACTAATGTAACTTGGTTAGTCAATTTTTCCTTTAGGTGGAGCTCATATGGCATCCATTTAGACGCAAAGTTCCAACTAACCATGCCCAATCTGTCATTACTGAACAGACACCACATTACATGGGGAAATGGTATTGAAATGAACATTTATATAATTAAACGAACATTGGTTGCGCGGGTGGTGATAACAATTATTATAATCAAGGTTGCGGTCTTGATATAAACACCTGACCCATTAATTACTTACATATGTCAGTATAAACTAAGAATTGTATAGTGTAGAAAAGGCAATTCATCCAGTAGACCGGTTTCGTCCTTATTGGGAACTCATCAAGTACTGGCCAGAATTTCCCGCGGACAGGATACGAACCTGGGCACGTCTGCTTCGGAATCTGGTGCTCTAACCACTGAGCTATCCTGCCGCACACTACACTACACACAATTTTCAGTTATATGCTAACTAATGTAACTTGGTTAGTCAATTTTTCCTTTAGGTGGAGCTCATATGGCATCCATTTAGACACAAAGTTCCAACTAACCATGCCCAATCTATCATTACTGAACAGACACCAAATTGCATGGGGAAATGGTATTGAAATGAACATTTATATAATTAAACGAACATTGGTTGCGCGGGTGGTGATAACAATTATTATAATCAAGGTTGCGGTCTTGATATAAACACCTGACCCATTAATTACTTACATATGTCAGTATAAACTAAGAATTGTATAGTGTAGAAAGGCAATTCATCCAGTAGACCGGTTTCGTCCTTATTGGGAACTCATCAAGTACTGGCCAGAATTTGCCGCGGACAGGATACGAACCTGGGCACGTCTGCTTCGGAATCTGGTGCTCTAACCACTGAGCTATCCTGCCGCACACTACACTACACACAATTTTCAGTTATATACTAACTAATGTAACTTGGTTAGTCAATTTTTCCTTTAGGTGGAGCTCATATGGCATCCATTTAGACCCAAAGTTCCAACTAACCATGCCCAATCTGTCATTACTGAACAGACACCACATTACATGGGGAAATGGTATTGAAATGAACATTTATATAATTAAACGAACATTGGTTGCGCGGGTGGTGATAACAATTATTATAATCAAGGTTGCGGTCTTGATATAAACACCTGACCCATTAATTACTTACATATGTCAGTATAAACTAAGAATTGTATAGTGTAGAAAAGGCAATTCATCCAGTAGACCGGTTTCGTCCTTATTGGGAACTCATCAAGTACTGGCCAGAATATCCCGCGGACAGGTTACGATTCTGGGCACGTCTGCTTCGCAATCTGGTGCTCTAATCACTGAGCTATCCTGCCGCACACTACACTACACACAATTTCCAGTTATATACATTGGTTGCGCGGTTGCTGATAACAAATCTCTAAATCCTGTTAGCGAGCTCGAAGTAAACACTAATCTCATTGTATTTACCCAGTCAGCGAAAAACCTAATAAGACAAATGCCAGCCTCATCTCAGTGTAGCTTTTCCACCTTTATGATCACCATCAGAATACGATGTAAAAATGCACAATTTCTAAACATTCACGAACATTAATTGTTTGCAGCTTTCGCCACATATACTTATACAGGAAATATAATTTGACAATAATTGATTGCGCTGACGTTGGTAACAATTCTTTAAATCAAGTTTGCGAGATTAAAGTAAACACCAATCCTATTGTATTTAACCGTCGTCCAATAAAATAACATAACTACCACCAGCCGCAACGCACTGAGGCATTTCGACCTTCCATTATCATCATCAGAGTAGGTTGGCAAACTGACTATCTAGGATCAAATAGCACTGAATATATATGAAAATAAAATTTAGATATGCGGATCTCACTTCTAGCAGACTGGCATATACTGAACTTGACAGGAAATGTCAGCTGCATAATAACTATGCTATCACGCACATTAACTGTTTGCAGCTTTCGCCACATATAAATATATAGGCAATACAATTTAAAATCAATTGATTGCTCGAGAGGTGGTACCAATTCCTTAAGTCAAGGTAGAGAGCTTAAAGTAAAAACCAAACGTCGTAAAACATTACAAAACTACAGCCAGCCGTGATGCAGTGACGCGATTCGACCTGCCATGATTATCACTAGAGTACGACGTCAAATTGACCATCGATGATCAAACCGCATTGAATATAAATGTATATCAAATTTAGATATGTGGCTCGCACTTCTAGGTATCTTGCATACATTGAACTTGACTGGAAATATAGACTGCTCAGTTTCTATGCAGTCACGAACATTAACTGTTTGGAGCTTTCGCCATATATAAATATAAAAGAAATACCATTTAACAATAATTAGTTGCAAAGCTGGGGATAACAATTCTTTAAATCAAGTTTTCGAACATGAAGTAAGCACCAATCCTATTTTATCTAACCTGACGTCGAAGAGCCTAACAAAATTGCCACGAGCCGCAACGCACTGACGCGTTTCCACCTTCTACGAGCATCAAAGGATTAAGATGGCAGACTATCGGTTATAAAGTCGCTTTGAATATATATGGAAATCAAATTTAGATATGCGGCTCTTACACCCAATAATCCCGCATAAATTTAACTTGACTGGAATTGTTGCCTGTACTATTTCAATGCAGTCAGGAACTTTAATTATTTACAGCTTTCGCCACATAACCATATATAGGCAATAAAATTTATAATAATTGGTTGCGCGGACGGTTGTAACAAATGTTAAAATAACGTTTTCTAGCTTAAAGAAAATATCAATCCTATTGTATTTACACAGTCGTCCATCAACAAACCATAACTTCCACCAGCCGCAAAATACTGATGCCTTTCGACTTTCCATTGTCATCAACAGAGTACAACGGCAAACAGACTAGCGATTATCAATTATCTGATTATCTGGTTGCGATTCGATTAGTTTGCATCCGCTTCCTTCCTGAATTCTCACCTTTATTTGCTCCATCTGAAATAAAGTCGCTCGAATTACTTCTTTTGGAAATCAGATCTGAAAGATCACCTCGAAATAGACACTTCGCAATAATCTGTTGGTAAATTTATTTTTCATTCAAATTTTCTTTCGACTTCAATGCTTTGTCGTAAATTATATTCAATAAACCAGTCGGGATAGCCATTATTTCTTAAAATTTTGCGAGGGAATCTTACATCTAATTCAATTTTATTCGGTAAAAAATTATGCATGTACCTATGCCAAGATTTAACATGACGTTTTATTTGCACGCAACTTGTAAACTACTGGATATATATATATATATATATATATATATATATATATATATATATATATATATATATATATATATATATATATATATATATATATATATATACCGTAAAATCCAGCTGAGATTTTGCCAATAAAATTTATTTTCTTTCGAAAATATAAGTGAATATTCACCATCTTTCGAAATACTTAGCATTATAATGTGAAATATTAAGTTTTCCTCCAAATTCCTCCAAAATTCATTGAATTACTCGTATATATATTTGATAAGGCAGTCAAGATATCCATTATTTTTTCTATGCCTTTCGAAGCAGTTGTATCTCTAATTAAATCTTCCGTATTGGACATGTCCTTTATATTCTATTGTAGAGAACGATTATGGTGTTATTTTTTACTCATTAATACATTACTGGAATAATGAATATATTGCACAGTCCTGCATGATTTCTTGTGAACTGAAATTTAGATACTATCGTCTTCATATCTCGTTATCCCTATATCACGAAATGATAGATATCCCTATTGTTCCTTATCTATAGTAAATTTATTTTATTGGTCGACTTATGCCATGTATCCGCGTATTTGTATCTTTATGCTTTTCAACCACCATGAAAATAACCTTAACGTAGCCTACTACATTATGAGCTCGGTTGATATATGGTTTAATCCAATTTTTATGTTTTTTAATACCCGTCCAAAATGATTACCCATAGTTATGCGGTCAATTTGTTTGTAAAAGTTTTAATGAAATAAAAGGTGGACAAATGTTGCGTATAATAACGCGTCACAGGCCAGTCAGATATTTATGGCGGATTATAAAACAAATGATCAAAGGAAAAAAGGAAGGTGCGGAAAGGCATAGGTTTCATTTTTTACTAAACAATCGCGAAATTAAATTAAAAAGCAGGAAATATTTTTCCTTAGATCCAAAATCTATGTTTACTAGTCTTTCATTTAACAAAAATAGAAATTACCTTTGTAAATATCTCTAATCATGAGCAGCGAATAAATTGGTTGAAATGTAAGACATAAGGGAATTTCGTTTTAAGGCTTATTAAACGTATTATTTTTATTCCAAGTTGTATTGTTCAGACAAATAAATAGCTCGGGTATAAATAGCATTCTGGGATCAGTACTAGAAATTATATGCATAATTTAGAAACAACTAAATTATTACACATTTAAACGGAGCTCATAAGTGAATACGCCTTGTTACGATACTTTCATGGTTGTAGAAAAAAATGAAGATAAAAATGTACTGCTACATCATATAAACTAGCAATATTGTTTACAATACAAGAGGAAAATGATTAAAATGTGGCATTATTAAGTGTAGGAATTAAATGGTATGGAGGTACTATTCAAATTTCAATTCACACGCAGAAAAATATGTGCTTTCATGACCGTTTAATGAAATATAATTAGAGGCAACGGAATGAAATTAAGGACAATTAGGAGCAACATAAATATAACTCACATATTAAGGAGAAGTTTTTTCCTTTCGAGGTTATCTTTCATTTGAGATTTTCAAATTCTCCCGTTACTTTAACACGGGTGAGTATTGCGTTTCACATAATAAATCTTATACTAACAAATGAAAAATAAAGCTTGTCTGAGACGTCAGCACTATTATCTGAATAAAAGTTTCAACGTAAATGCGACGCCTATTGCATCAGCATTTTGTAATGGAGGCTCGCGACTGGAGTAAAATGAAATCTCGTTCAAAAACTGTTAAAATAGTGAGCAGCTCTTCCACCCACAAATCAGCATTTTGTAAACATGTTCTACTCACAGGTCGTGCTATTAATTGTAAGACAATTTTAGTTCTGTACAAGAAAAAATGAGCCGGAATGAATCTGGCTTTTGGAGCTATTGAAGTCAATAACCTTAGTCTAGCTGAAACTTGCTGAAATTAATTCAAAGTAAAATCAAATTGGACTCCAGCACAAATATAATTTACAGGCCTTCAAAAGTATCGTATCTGTCAATAAAAACAGATCCGTTAATTGAAGACATATTCTCAAGGAAACCTATGACACACAAAAACAAGGAGTCTAAATTGCGCAAGATTTAGACAGACATAGCTCACAGGAAATAGGTTACGACAAATGTACAGATGGGTTTTGCGGCCCAACAATATTAAGTAATCTATATAAAATATATGTAATTTCTTATGTAAAATCTTTTAATTATATAGATCCTGAGTTTTCATTTAATTGTGTGATTGCCAACGAATCTCACTCGGTTTTATTTCTATTTCTTGTTTGTGTGTTTTGAGCAATGTTGCCTAGCACCTTGTCATTCTTTTATTAATGGTTTCAGAGTTTACTAACTGTTCGCATTCTGTTTTCAAATGATATTTCCCCGAGTGTAGAACTTCGTTTCCCCTCGTTCCGCAATATTTTCCACACTTGGTAACATCTCATGTGCGGATTGTAGTATATAAAGTTGATTTTCCCCTTCAGTATGTTGCCAATCCTAATGCATGTTTTTTTTAATCTGATCGATAAGGTGTTTGGTCTTGCCCGAATGATAGTATATTGTTGTCGGATTTTTTTAATTCGTGACCGGTCAATTGGAATATCATGTTGGTGAAACGTTTGATTATTTAGGCCCAGTGCAATTTTTTATATCATTACTTATAAAAATTTATTCGGGCGGCTTACTCACTTTTGTGAATGTCCATAATTTGGCCAATTATTACATAAAAAACTCTACATTGTACCCTGGGCTATATGCGTTTAACTCCGATGCATATAATATGAATAATAATTAATTGACAGTCGTTGGAAATATATTTGAAAAGAATCCAGAAATACCTGGAATTCACTAGCCGCCGTCGAACTATCAAAATATTTCTCTAATATCTAAATTGTTGGTCATTTTACATCATATAAGAAAGGTGTAGCGAAAAATTCAAAACAGCAAACACAAGACACAGATAACTATTCGTTATATCTCGCACAAATTAAATAATCTCAAGCCAATAAATTTTCACACTTTAGCCAAATATATTATTTGAACAATTCTGAATTTCTTTTAGGCACATATAAATTAAAAAAGAAAAACATATTTAAAAAAAACAACGTATAATTTAAATAATTTTAATATTTGAACACATATTTCGATCGAAAAGATATTCCAATAATGAAATTCATTTGTAAATAATTAATCACGATGATAATACTAAAGACTGCAATAGAGATATAGTTGGACCAGATATATTGATCTGAATTCTTCGATTCAACGATTTGTAAATCACTAATTTAAACATATACAGTAACTCTCCATTTGTACTTGGTTAATTGTAAATCCATAAGAAATATTGGAATAGTTTTTTTGATATAGAACATGATTATTTTCATTCATGACAAACACAATTATAGAGTGATACAAATGATAAACTACATTTCATATTATTTATTAATACAATTATGGCAACAAAATGCCTCTTTTGTTAATAAAAGGTTGTGTCATTCTGATAAATTTTACCACTGATTATTGTAACATGCGATTTTCCTTCAAAATATTTATTTTCACAATGGATTTTTAAAGGATTGTAGCAAGTCTAACGATTATTATATATCGTCCACACTTAAGGCGATGGTTTCTAATTTGTACCAAAGTAATTAAATTTTTAAGAATATAAATCTAACGAAAAATATTTAGTGGAGTTTTTTATGCAAATTTTGTTATACATAAAATTGATGGGAAAATTAATTAATGTTGAACAGAAAATTAGCACATTAATAAATTAAAAAGCTTGAATCCAAATTGACTTAATGTACATGAATAATCGTTAGAGTTTGTAATATTATCAACTACGCAAAAACATTTTTGGAGAATGAATTTTTAATATACATTTTGGAGAACTGCAAAATGATCAAAGATGTAATCAAGCCTTGATATACGTTGATATGCTGCAATCTTACATATATATATATATACATATATATATATATATATATATATATATATATATATATATATAAATAACATCAATATAAAAAGAACTACATTGTTGAGCAATATGTATCAAGATATGGAAGAATTTTCAACAATTTTGCATTCTCATATTTGAACCAAAATAGGTTGCGCAGGCGGTGATGACATTTACTTTAATCAAGGTTGGAAACTTTATATAAACGCCTGACCCTTTATGTACTTGCATTTGTCAATATTAACTACAAATGCTAAAGAGTTGAACAGGCAATTCATTCCGTAGGCCGGTTTCGTCCTTATAGCGGCAGGGAGGCTCAGTGGATAGTGCACCAGATTCCTTAACCGACGTGCACAGGTGCGTGGCTAAATCTGTCCAGTACATGCTCAGTTTCCAATATAGACAAAACTGCTCTATTAAATGAAATGCCTTTTCTACACTATATAAGTCTAAACTAACAAATGTAAGTAATTAATTGGTCAGATGTTTATATTAATTTTTCAACCTTGATTATAGTATAGATTTACATTCTACAGGCTGAATAATTCATTTTTATTACAATCAGATGTTTTTGAACAGCAAAAATGTAATAAACAGCAGATTACGCACATGTGCGTTTTACAGGTATATTAGGTAACGAACTTAGTAAGGTTTCATTAGTTTTTCCAACACGAATATGATATGAAAATCACAGGTTTTACCATTAATTTTATTAAACAGTTAATTTTATAATAATTTCTAAATCTTTTATTCCTGAGATCCATTTTTTTGATAAAGGATTCAGATCAGATTAACTATTTGAAAAAATAACGCATACTTAGTACTTTAAAATTAATTCTATGGCGATGAAAAACGTTTCACTAATTTGATCACAATAAAATTAAAGGATTGAAATCAATCCATGTATGAAGCAAAACGTAAGAGAGTTAATGTACATTACTAATTGACTATCAGCGTCTTTAATAAAGAAACTCATTTAAGTGAATTTTAAAAAAATGAAGAAATGAATTTATGACATTGTTAATAAATTGTAATGTCGCAAATCTCAATATTGTTTAGAAAAAAACCAAACTTTTGATAGAAAACAAGGTCAATTGGATATATTAAATGTCATATAACTAAATAATTCCAAATTATAAAAACTGAAAAATTCTAAATATTTTACAATTTGTCTATAAAGTAAATATACTTATCAGTCATTATCAATTTATTTTGGTGAATTCCGACTAAAATCCGGCAAATATGACTTCCATCTTATCGTTTTTAATGAAATAATCTGTAATTGCTATTACCACACGATCACTTTAAAAGTTTCTATCGTATTTTTAATATTTATTTATAAATTTCAATCTGTCCTTTTATTTAAAGAATTAACGAATAATATTTATAATTCAAGAAATTTGTATAATTTGCAAACGAATCATTTTAAATAATCCTGGATGTCGGCTTTAAAATTCTTATTATCGTTGCTCAGATTTATGACACATCATATGATCGCAATGAAATAGGATCCAGTTAAAAAATTTCTGCAAATAATTGTGGACCACATTATTTTCATTTGGCAGAAAATAAAAGATAAAGCCTATTCAAATAAATAACATTCCTCGTATAATTTATATCATCACATGTGAAATCTATAGTTGCTGAATGGTACAATTGTTATTTAATATCTACTTCCCCATTGTCGGTGACAATTTTAAAAGGGTTTGTAGATTTCACTTATTAAATAACTTAAAAGCGGTTAGTTTGGAATTTGCTGAATTAATTGCTAATTACATCTTTACGAATACAAGTCAACACAAGCGTAGTGAACTGATGTGTTTCGAGAGAAATCGATTCAAAGTCTTCGAAGTCAACTTTGGAAAATTTAGTCCACCACTGTAAAATTTTGTGCATTATTCACAGAAAAACCAATCTACCGCAGAATTTTCATTTTATGCCTTTTAAAGTGCCTAAATTATATTTAAAACTAGTGTATATACTTATTTGCATTTAAATAATACTCCTAAAATTGATTTGAATAAATATTATCAACAACCACCAAATCGATGAAATTTTAAATAATTTGATTACTAGAAATCTTTGAAAATCTATATAATAATTTATTTACGATGTATTAATCAAATCAATTTAATATTCATTAATAATTTTATCGCATTGCCTTGCATGCTCCTTTTCAACTAAGCATAAATTTTGTGAACATTATAATTATTATTATATTACTAAATAATTATCTTTGGAAGTTCACTCCAGAATGCGTGTATAATAATAAAAATCCAAAAGCTTTTGTGAACAACTGCATGAAAATATGGTTTGTAATTTAATAAAATATTATGAAATATGACAAACATATACATCATATCCTCACTTGAAAAATCAATCATAATTTAAAGTAGGAATATATATTATATCTTCAATAACTTGCTATTGGCATAAAGAAAGGTATTTAGATAAGAGTTTTAAACAAATATATAAAAAAATATGATCTACGGAATATTTTATTTGAATACAATATCGTTGACCTAAGCCTATATATAGTTTGACGTCTTAACCTAATGATAAACGCGTCAGTGCGTGCGACTGGCGACAGTTTTATTCTTTTCTTGTACGCATGGTCTAATACAATGTAATTTGTTTATAGTCCAAGATCAAAAACATGAGTCATAAATTTTTACACTACCCACGCAATCAATTATTGTTGCATTGTAATGCTTATATATAAATGTGTGGCCAAATTTACAAATGTTTAATGTTCGTGACTGCATAAAATTTTGCCAGCCGATATTCCCCGTCATGTGTAATGTATGCGAGACGACTAGATGTGAGAGACGCGCATAATTCAAACTATTTATACAGTCAAGTGTTTAAACAAAGAAAATTCTGGAAAATAAATTTTAAAAATCTTTTTAAATAAAATTCGTTTCAATCAGCCAAGGTGGTTTCAATTTATCAATAAGTCACTTTAATGCTGTCGGAGGGAATATTTTCCTGCAAATAATAATAATATATAATAATAATAATAAAACTAATAATAATAATAATAAAAATAAATAATAATAATAATAATTAAAAATAATAATAATAATAATAATAATAATAATAATAATAATAATAATAATAATAATAATAATAATAATAATAATAATTATTATTATTATTATTATTATTATTATTATTATTATTATTATTATTATTATTATTATTATTATTATTATTCATTATTATTATTATTATTATTATTATTATTATTATTATTATTATTATTATTATTATTATTATTATTGTTATTATTATCATTATTATTATTATTATTATTAATTATTATTATTATTATTATTATTATTATTATTATTATTATTATTATTATTATTATTATTATTATTATTATTATTATTATTATTATTATTATTATTATTATTATTATTATTATTATTATTATTATTATTATTATTATTATTATTATTATTATTATTATTATTATTATTATTATTATTATTATTATTATCATAAATTTATTTGTCAACAAAGGACAACAGACCCAACAGTTTAAATGATGAGGTACAAATAAAAAGTAGCAAATGTAAAGTTGAATGTAATTTTGACTAGCAAAGCATATGACCATAGTGGAGGCGCGAGTTGAGAAAGAGTAGTCCTTCCATTAACTTCGGGATAGATCGTTCTGATGGAATGGAGATTACATTGGATTAAGAAGTATCGACTAGATAGAGGAGAGTCTGCGCGCCAGTGTTGCGTTCAGGGATCACTGACTTCAGTTGAGCAAGTTTGTGGCTGATGAAAGGCGTGGAAGATACAGCGTCCAACAGATGCCAGATGGTTTAGTAGGCTTTTTGAGTTTCCGGTTTTGTTTTGCTAAATCCTAGAGAAGAGATTTAGTAGAGCAGATTGTGGAATAAAAATGAATATTTGTATGTGGGAAAATGAAAATGAGAATAGAAATGATATGTGTGATTCCTAATTTGAATTTGAGAATCAGAGTCAAGTAGCTGAAAGAAGGGGCTTGCCAGTTGTGATTTCGCGATCCGAAATTGGATAATAGCCTAGGGATAAAAATAAGTGTTATCGGTTGAGAAAAGATTGTGAGACGCTTTTTTAAATTCCTGATGGGATGGAATTCAACTTTGGTTCTAGATTAAAATAGTACTAACGAGACATTCGCCCATTGAAGAAAATTATATCCGTTCATTATATGTTCTCAAATTAAATCGAATAATTTCGTTCAGTGGACAATATTTCTGATTACATTTCCGATTTAATTACGACAAATTTATTTAATGTTGACCGACATAGTTGTTCAATATGTGCATTTGTCACTGCACGTAATGCTTTCCAACATCATCTGAGCTTACAATATGTTAATG
This sequence comes from Eudiplozoon nipponicum, assembly GCA_029291075.1. Lineage (NCBI taxonomy): Eukaryota > Metazoa > Platyhelminthes > Monogenea > Mazocraeidea > Diplozoidae > Eudiplozoon > Eudiplozoon nipponicum. The sequence continues at coordinate 2,372 of JAQBSW010011291.1, read as the reverse complement.
TAAAGACCGCCTATTCCAATAGTACAAAGCAAATTCGTTATAGATTATAAGCCGAATGGAGACAATCTCTTCTTATCAAATTTGTTTAGAGAAAAAAATATGTGCCATACAGCTTTGGGTTTACATTGCCTTTTAATTTAAACACATTAATCGTAAGTTCCAATCGTGAACATTAGTAGCGTTAATGAATTTATTGATAAGAATTTACATTAAATGTTCCACATTACATTCTGCGCTGCATGCCTATAATTCCGACCTTACCATTCGTCCAAGAACACGAGAGATACGTACTGCAGATAATCAATTGCTTTCATCCTCGTTAAAACATAAGACTCGCGCCGAAGCAGTCTCATCCACACAGCTTATTCCTCCAGTTCCTCATGTACCGCAACTGGACGATGTTCTGAAACTTCATGAAAAATTTTTCAGACCTATCTACCTCATGCCCAATATCAAGAGGAAACGTGGCATCACTGCCCATCTTATCATCCAATCGAAACCACTTCCTCATCCTCCACGAGCACGTCCATTGGCACCACGTAAACATAAGGCCGCCGAGGGAGAATTGGCCATGCCACGTCAAAAAGGCATCTGTACACGATCCAGATCGCCTTATGCATCGCCTGTGGTAGTAGTAACAAAGAGTGAACCAGCAACATTCAGGGTGTGCGGGGATTATCGTATTCTCAATTCTTGCAAGCAGTCTGATTCGTACATCCTGCCAAATCCAGCTGACCTACTCAGATCTGCTATTGGTCATGCTGTGTTTACAAAACTTGATTTAGTGAAAGCCTACTATCAAGTACCGATGGAAAAAGACTCCGTATCATATACTGCACTCAGATTCACCAGAGGTGGCACTCACGAATATCACTATATGCCTTTTGGTCTCAAGAATGCCTCGCAACCCTTCCTACGCGTTATGGCCGAAATACTAGATGGTCTACCATTTGTAATTCCATATTTAGACGACATCCTGGTGTTCTCCAACTCAATGTCCGAACATATAAAGCATATTGATATTCTACTAACACGTCTAGCAGAATATGGCTTCCGACTTCATGGCAACAAATGCGTCTTTGCACAGCAATTAATTGAATTCCTCGGTCATGAAACCTATACCTGCTAAGGTTCGTGCTATTCAAGATCTACAGCCTCCAACGACAATTCTTGCGCAAGATGAACTACAATTTTCGATTTGTACCCTGCCTTGCCAAGATTCTCGCACCTCTTCATAAATATCTCGTACCAGAGAGCCGTTTTGTCAACAAATGACAACTGATTCCGAGGATGCAAAATGGGCCTTATGCAAAGGACCATGTAACAACCTCCTGATTGGCTTCAACCTTTTAAATTGATCACTGACGCATCCGTTGTTGCCATAGGCGCAGTACTTCAACAGTCCATCAATGGCATACACCAATCTATCCCTTTCTACTCGCAAAATGTACAACCTCGCGAGAAGCGATATGATGCATAAGGGAAAGTTTTACTCGCAATCTACCGGTCGATCCTACAATTCCACATCTATCTGGTGGCCGAAATTTCAAGATCTACACAGACCATCTTCCTTTTCTCCTGATGCTCAGAGGAAAGACAGAGTATTTATATTCACGACGTGTCAACTCACAACTTACACGAATAAACGAAAATGAATATGAAGTCACTCATGTCAATTGGTCAGAAAACGCAATCGCAGACTCCCTAAATCGTCCTGCAGAACTCTGTGCTTCTATCCGGTGTCCTTCACCTATAAGCCGTCAGGAATTCCAAGCAGCACAGCAAGATGATCCAAATGACCCAGTATTCCGCGATGCTGACCTATTAGTTTGTAAAGAAACGATAACTACACCTCCAGACAGTTTTGCTGACTACGGACTGACGACCGACATCTCATCAACAACCGAACCAACTGACGGCGTTACGCCGCCGCGAGATATAAAGGAACCAGAATCAGTGTCGACAGAGCCAACAAATGACACGGTACGGCAGAGCAATAAACCTCCTGTAAGTTTAGCTCCCTTCATTGTGTACTAATTTTCATTGTCTGGGGGGTGTATGAAACACGCGGCTCCGCGACACAACCCAATGACGCTTAATTTTGACAAATATAGTGCTCTTTAAGGTCAAACAATCAAAACTATTTTTTTACACAATATTTCTTCTAACTGTGATTTTAGAAACAATCTCTGTTAGTTTCAAGCAGTTTTAATTGAGATTTCATGAACTGCAATTTTATTTGTAATTAATAGGGTCCTGTATTTTAAAATATACACACCCGCTCATGATACACAGGTAACATGCGGTGAATTATAGTGTCATAGTGTAATTACTCCTCTTCTTTGCATTATTCGCAGTTTATAAAAGTGATT
>JAQBSW010011290.1:0-20663 GCA_029291075.1 Eudiplozoon nipponicum | reverse complement strand
ATGAAGGCCAGAGTGTATGGTTAACTGGAGTAACAGGTGTTCGGAAATTGTTGTAATTCTCAATTTGGGTGAACTTTAGCATAAATTTATATCCATCAGGTTGGTATCATGTACCGACTCGGAAACCATAGTGTTAGTATCCGGTACTCATCGATTTCAAAAAGGTATCAGTTACTAACACAATAGCCATAGTGTTAGTATCCTTTACAGACTCGGTATATATATTATATAGTGTGAGTTAGCATTGAAGTCGCATTGTCGTTGACTTTAGATTATGTTAGCTTCACTATTACAGGTTTACACATTCGTCTAGGAGATTGTACCGTCCTATTATTCCACATTCTTCTACCAAATATATAGTGGTTAAAGGGCGTAATACCGGCTCGTACTGATGAGTCGCCAGTAAGCACGAAACAAATGTGCATGAAATTATACTTTCCATTCATGCTGCCTATGGTTTATCCTTCTGGTCACAACTGAACTAGTTTGTTACTAGGTGCGCAAACCTAATACATACTTGATTATATATTACTTCTTCGCAACAAACAGTATTTAACTGTAATATATTGAATTGAATGATGTCATGCTTACGCGAAATGTGATAACTGATATCGATGAAGGCCAGAGTGTATGGTTTAACTGGAGTAACAGGTGTTCGGAAATTGTTGTAATTCTCAATTTGGGTGAACTTTAGCATAGATTTATATCCATCAGGTTGGTATCATGTACCGACTCGGAAACCATAGTGTTAGTATCCGGTACTCATCGATTTGAAAAAGGTATCAGTTACTAACACAATAGCCATAGGGTTAGTACACCAATTTTGGTATGCTTGAACAAAATTCAAAGGTAGCTACAATTGTACCGTCCTATTATTCCACATTCTTCGATCAAATATATAGTGGTTAAAGGGCGTAATACCGGCTCCTACAGATGAGTTGCCAGTAAGCACGAAACGAATGGGCATGAGATTATACTTTCCGTTCATGCTGCCTTTGGTTTATCCTTCTGGTCACAACTGAACTAATTTGTTAATAGGTTCGCAAAACCTAATACATACTTGCATATATATTAGCTCTTCGCAACAAACAGTATTTAACTGTAATATATTTAATTGAGTGATGTCATGCTTACCGCGAAATGTAATAACTGATATCTATCAAGGCCAGAGTTTATGGATCAACTTGAGTAAAAGGTGTTCAGAAATTGTTGTAATTCTCAATTTCGGTGAATTTTAGCATAAATTGATATCCATCAGGTGGTTACCATGTACCGACTCGGAAACCATAGTGTTAGTACCATGTACCTTTTCGGTACAATAATGTTGGAATCGGTTACTAACACAATAGCCATAGTGATAGTATCCTTTTCAGACTCGGTATATATATTATATAGTGTGAGTTAGCAATGAAGTCGCATTGTCGTAGACTTTATATGATGTTATCTTCACTATTGCAGGTTTACACGAGATAGTACCGTCCTTTTATTCCACATTCTTTGACCAAATATATAGTGGTTGAAGTGCGTAATACCGGATCCTACTGATGCCAGTAAAAGCACCAGAAACTAATGTGCATTTATGCACTTGTACGGTTTATCCTTCTGGTACCTTGAACTAATTTATTTACTAGGTTTACCTGATTATCGGGTTTTCAGTCCGATTTGTTTGCATCCCTTGTCTTCCTCATTTTTTCTTCAAAATTTTGGATTAGCAGATACGGTTATATATTTTTCAATGGAAGCTCAACATAATAAGTTGACAATCAATATGTCAAGTGGAAATATTAGTTTCATTACCCCATTTATACTTGTTGTTAGATCTCTAGGCATAAAATGGGAAGTGTATGTCAAATTGGTTTACGCTTCGCAATGAGATTATAGTGATTTAATAGCAATTACTCACAGCTCACTAGATAAGCGTACGTCATGACTGTGTGTATGTGTTCTCGTTTGTTTTGGATTGAGGAGTAATTAATTACCGCACGTGTACACTCATCACAGTGAAATTACGACGATTTAGCAACATCTGACTATTCACTAGATATGCAAGTATGTATTAGGTGTTGCGAACCTAGTAACAAATTAGTTCAGTTGTGACCAGAAGGATAAACCAAAGCCAGCATGAACGGAAAGTATAATCTCATGCACATTCGTTTCGTGCCTACTGGCGACTCATCAGTAGGAGCCGGTATTACGCCCTTTAACCACTATATATTTGGTAGAAGAATGTGGAATAATAGGACGGTACAATCGATGAAGGCCAAAGTGTATGGTTTAACTGGAGTAACAGGTGTTCGGAAATTCACTAGATAAGCGTATGCCACATCTGTGTGTTTGTGTATGTGTGTGTGTGAGCGTTTTCTTAAGACTGAGAAATAATCTGTTACATTTAATTAACAGAAATTCACATGAAACTAAAATGATAACTGTCATTTCCTAAACGCACACGTCAGACCTATTTTTACACGTATTATCCTAGATGAAGTAATTACGAGTGGCATCCTGGTGAGGAGGGGGCAAGATACTGTGACTAAAGTAAATAATTTAGAGTTAGCAAAATCAAGTTAGAACCGGAAAAGTATTCTATTATGGTGGATAGTTAAAATAAAATAAAAAAGGGGAACGTAAAAGAAGTTGAAAATTGTCTGATAAAGAAAGATTCAAACATAAATGTTTGTTAAAAGGTGCTTCACAAACAACAGAACGTAAAATAACAGCTAAAATACGATAACAAGTAATCAAGGATGAAATAAAAAGATAATCAAAATAAATTAGGCGATATTGAATTACTCACTCTCCACCTCTGTAAGTTAACATCAGTCCAGTGTTCTTATTCTTTTACTTGAGCGAGTTTCTGATTCTGATTCTGATTCCTGCAATCTTCGTTTTCTACCATTATTTAGTGCTGTATTCCAAATAGAACCTAGTGATTTTTTACGGCTGTTTCATTCATTATGTCATTTCTCGATTTAATTTCGATGGATTCTCTAATCAGTCTAGTCGATCTGCTACGGCTACAAATTGATATACGTCTGCACCCATCCCAATTAATTGTGTGTCCTGTCTCTACTGTATGGCGTGCAAGATCTGATCTATTAACATGGGCATATTTGCATGCGGTTTTATGTTCCCCTCTTCTAACCTTAATTGGGCGCATGGTTTCACCCACATACATCAAGTTACAGTCGTTGGATGATATATTAGTTATTTGGAATCACGGGGAGGATCATCTGATAAATTTCTTAAACATAGCAAATCAGGTGAGCGAGCTTAAATTTACAATTGAAAATGAATCATGTAGCGAATTACCATTTCTGGATGTCAAGTTAATTAGAAATGGTACAAAACTAGAACGGGATGTTTATAGGAAGGATACTTACTCAGGTATCCTTCTTAATTTCAATTCAAATCATCCATATAGAATGAAAATCGGTATCTTAAAATCGATGATAATAAGAAGCTTAAGATTAACAGATAATAAACATAGAGAGATTGAATTAGGGAGACTGCGAGAAATATTCAGTGCTAATGGGTATCCTCTAAAGTTAATTGAAGCAACTATAATGAGCGTTATAAGTAAATTTAATCATGACTGGAAGTACGTGAAGTCAAATAAATTAAAAGATGACCGGAGGGTAATGGTTATACCTGACTCTAAACTAAGTAGGAAAATAAAAATGGTAGCATCAAAATACAATATACGTACTATTTTAAAACAGACCCTTACACTAGGTATTATACTTCCCAACCAAAAGGAAAAAATAGAACCGCTAGACACATCAGGAGTATATGAAATTCCATGTAACGACTGTAACTTGATGTATGTGGGTGAAACCATGCGCCCAATTAAGGTTAGAAGAGGGGAACATAAAACCGCATGCAAGTATGCCCATGTTAATAGATCAGATTTTGCACGCCATACAGTAGAGACAGGACACACAATTAATTGGGATGGGTGCAGACGTATATCAATTTGTAGCCGTAGCAGATCGACTAGACTGATTAGAGAATCCATCGAAATTAAATCGAGAAATGACATAATGAATGAAACAGCCGTAGAAAAATCACTAGGTCCTATTTGGAATACAGCACTAAATAATGGTAGAAAACGAAGATTGCACGAATCAGAATCAGAATCAGAAACTCGCTCAAGTAAAATAATAAGAACACTGGACTGATATTAACTTACAGAGGTGGAGAGTGAGTAATTCAATATCGCCTAATTTAATTTTGATTATCTTATTATTTCATCCTTGATTACTTGTTATCTTATTTTATCTATTATCTTATGTTCTGTTGTTAGTGTAGCGCCTTTAACATACATTTATCTATACATGATGGCAAGGTTTATTTTTATTTTATTTATTTTCTTTGCACTATTACTAGTATCTTCTTTATCAGGCAATTTTAATTTCTTTTACGGACCGTTTAATTTAACTTTCTACCCTATTGAAACACTATCCGTTTCTAATTTAATTTTGCTCTATTCATAGAATCTTGCCCCCTTCTCACCGAAATGCCACTCGTAATTACTTCATTTAGAAAAGTAAGTGTAAAATAGGTCTGATGCGTGCAGTTAGGAAATGACAGTTATCATTTTAGTTTTACATTTATGACTGTTACACGTGCCTGTAATTACATGTAACAGATTAGCTCTCAGTTTTAAGTAAACGCTCACGCACATACACACAAGCACGCATATCCAGTGAATAGTCAGATGTTGCCAAATCGCTGTAATTTCACTGGGATGAGTGTACACGTGCATTAACTGATTACTCCTAAATCAAAACAAACGAGAACACATACACACAGGCATGACGTACGCTTATCTAGTGAGTTGTCAGTAATTGTCATTAAATCACTGTAATCTCATTGCGAAGAGTGTATACATATAGACATATACACAAACCAATTTAACATACACTTTCTTAGCATTTTTTAAATAAACGTTATGTTTAAGATATCTAACAACAAGTATAAATGAGGCAGTTTAAACTAATATTTCCACTTGACATATTGATTGTCAACTAAGTGTGTGATGTGTTTGGCATTGAAAAAGGGTTCCGTAATTGGAACCCGAAATATCTGCAAAAATCATAATGACAGTGGATTCAAATATTTCGGTACGCAATCCGAAAATAAATTAAATTCATGATTTAACCGAAATTGTACAACTTACATTCCAGTCAAAATCAATGTATGTCAGACCACCAGCTTTTAAATACCTCACATCCAGGTCGAAAAGTGTTAATATACATGAAAGATCAAAATGCGCTATTTCTTTTTCGTTATAAGCTGTTTTAATATTTTGAAGATAGGCTAAAAATGTCAAAGTTCTGCATATTTTAATTCCACGTACATCATTTGGAGATTAGTTTTTACTGGTCCGTTTTTCATGAACTACGTATGACTCTAATACGCAACCTATATTTTGATTGAATCAGCATGCAATTCGTAACACAGCTTTAATTCAATCCGATAAATGACTTATTAAGCTATTCAAATGATGATATCCATTTTTTATATGACTCATACAAGAACGAGTCATTGTTTAAAATGACAACTAGCCTAGCATTATCTATTTGAATTATGAGAAATACTGATGATCATCGCGTTAGCTAATTTACCTTTGAAGCATATAAAGTTGGATAAACCACAATAATTTTAATTCCGAGCACGTTCTCAAATTAGATATTTAGTTTGTTCAAAATTATTTTACTCTCTGAATCAAGGAAATTGATCAAGCAGTATCTTAGAAAAAACAAACAATTTAGATAATTTTAAAGGAATAGGGCTATTTCATTCACGCGAGTCTATTTTTTATTGCAATTATTCCTCGTCCGAGTTCAGTTAGCAGATATTTTATAATTTATTCTAAGCTAGGTGACCCAATTTGCTTTACAACTCTGATCCTCTGATTTTTGCGGAGAAAATGTTTGATCAATGTTTTTAACAAAGATGCACGTATGTAGGCCATTAAATGGCGAGTTATGCGAGTTGAGTAGGTGCCCCAATATAGAAATGTTGATCAGGATTATTCCACCAATAAGAAATTGCGTTGGAGCTCAGATCACAAAGGTCTTTAAAAACTACCTAACATCAAGATGACGCCTTACTGGTGGCGAAGCAGTGAATTGTGTATAACTAATCATAAATTATTTAAAAATATATTAAAATTATATCAATTATTTTTCAAATGTTTACTCTATTCATACAATTAGTAGACGTTTTCCGCATTCTAAGTAATGGAATAAAATGATTGACACTTCATTTTCAACAATACCAGCTGAAATACGCTTTTTATGAATAGACATATTATACAGCGTAGTTCACTGAGAATTTATACATCATGCATTTAAGTGTTGGATTATAAATATTCAAAGGTTACATTATCGATAATAAAATTAAACAATCATTGATTGCGCAGATGGTGGTAAAAATTCTTTAAATCAAGTTTGCGAGCTTGAAGAAAACACCTATCTCATTGTATTTAACCAGTCGTATAAAAACATAGCAAAACTCCAGTCAGTCACACTTACTGACATGTTTTGACCTTCTATGATCGTTATCAGAGTACGACGGCAAACTGACTAGCGTGGATCAAACCGCATCGCATATAAATGGAAAGCAAAATTAGTTATGCGGCTCTCACCTCTTGTAGTCTAACTTAGATTGTACCTGACTGGAAATTGCGGCTGCACTATTTCTATGCAGTCACGAACATTAACATTTTGCCGACATTTCCAGTCAAGTACAATGTACGCGAGACTGCTAGATATGAGAACCGCATATCTATTTTTGATTTCAATTTATATGCATTGCGGTTTGATCCCCGTTAGTCAGTTTGTCGTCGTACTCTGATGACGATCATGGAAGTTCAAAACGTGTCATTACGTGTGACTGTCTGTAGTTTTACTATATTCTCGTCAACTGGTTAAATACCATTGGATTGGTGCTTACTTCAAGCTCACAAACTTGATTTAAAGAATTGTCACCACCATCCGCACAATCAATAATTGTTTAATATAATTCGTGTCAATAATTGCAGTTATTTCGCCCTAAGTTTGATAATTAATAAATTAAATTATCACCAGTCCCGTTTGACCAAACCTGATTACATTCAGCAATATTAATTTACTATTTCAATAATAATTAATTTAAAAAACAATGTTTAATGAATATATTGCGATGCATATAATATATGAATCAAAAACCTAGTTATTTATTTAATACGAATACGTTTCTTCAATCAGTCAATTATTTTCTATAAAAATAGTCTTCGTTTTAAAGATGATGTTGTTTTTTGCACTTTTTGATCATTAAATTTAACATATCCACAATTTTCTCTTGTGGTTTTATAACTTGCACTAGTAGTTTCGTACTAATCAGATTGATCCCACAAGAAATTGAGTGATTTCCATGATGGCTGGGTGTTGATTAGTCCCGTCAATTGAAGACCCTCCCTGCCATTAGTATTGGCTACTGAAAATGCTTCTATTTTCCAATTGTCTTCTAAATTATACCATGCCTAGTATATCCTAACAAATGTATATATATATATATATATATATATATATATATATATATATATATAATGGGATTGGTGTTTATATCTGGATAGCAACCATGATAAAATAATGGCTTAAATTTGGTTTTATAATTAATGTACTAAGTGTTATTTTATTTCTGAGAGAGGTGCTGGAAATGAAGCACCGAAACAACAAGCAACGCTCTCCGTTTGTTATATGGAACATACGTTTAAATGAGACAATAATCTGAGACAATTAACAGTGCGGCTCAATTACAATGCTACTGCATGTTGCACTTATTGAATAGTTTCGCTCTTCCTGAGTCATTCAACTGAGAACCAAAATCCGCCTTCTGTTTGTTTAAGCTTGAAAATATCTATTAGAAAAACATTAATTAGATTATATTCAACTACATAGCCTTAGAGTGTGATCTGAAACCTATGTGCCTCATTTTATCTCTTTAAGACCTGTGCTAAAACATCCAGAGCGCCTTATGAATTATGATCCATTTTGAAATACAATGAAAACTTAGACGCGCAGTTTAAAATTACGATTGTATAGTTTTTTAATGCCACTAAGACATTGAAGGTAGAAACCATCATGGCCTGGGTGGTGTATCAGCTGCTCACTAGAATGTTATTTTTTAGACGTAATGAAATCATTTTATCGGCCACACTATTTGAACAAAGCAAAGTGGTATTCCATAGTATTTACGTCGATTAACGTCTATTTATTCCAAATAGAATCATCCGATTGATTTCATCGCAGGAACATTCTACATCACTGTCGATATGCTTTTTCATCATTTGCACAAATAGCAATAATAAAATATAGTAGTACAAAAATCGTTTGAAGAAGCTTTTGAATCTAACAATTGCAGTTAATTCTGGAAAGTCTGAGCAAGACTTAAACATGGAATCCAATTTTGAATTTCTTCATGCACGGAGACGCTTAACTTTAAAAATTGAAATTCCTTAGATATGTGTTAACATAAAACATTGAAACTGCTCCAAAGAAAAACTTTCAGTGTTCTTCACGTTTTGTTTAAACTCTAAAAACATATTCGTTTAAGCTAAGGTTTCAAAAATACACGCCAACAAATATAAAACCAGACGAATGACACAGAAAATCTATCCAATTTACAATGAATTAAAATATATGTGAGATATTGCAAGTGAGATAAGTACTGCAGATTTTATAAAATTTACTCTCGTTTCGATCTCCATTAGCCATATACCTTCATGTTATGAAGATAACCAAGGAAGATTGAAATGCGTCTGGCTATATGACAGTAATTTTTAAATGTAACTGAAAGATACAGAATTAGTGGTTATAGATTGTTTTTTGTGGAGTACTGATATAAATGCAATTATGAATTAGGTATTGCGTATCTACTAAAAAATTAATCCAGATTGAATCAGATGGATAAAATAAAATAAGCATAAACGAAAGATATAATCTCATGTACACATGTGTTTCGTGCTTGCTGGCGAACGCATGTGTAAATGAGATTAAATCTTGCGTTCATGCTAACTTAGTTTTACACTTCTGGTCCTATTTTAAAGAACTAGTGCATATCTCAATTCCGTAAACTTTGCATCAACACCTCTTATCAGCACTTGTAAAATAATTGATGTTTACATTGATTAACTTACATGAATGTGGCAGACGCTATAAACATTTATGATCGAGACTTCATGCAAGATGTGCATACAGCTAATCCAGTCAGTTATACTTTATGAAATACTACAGAGGCGAGAGTCATATTTCTCATTTTCTAAATTAGTTTTTCAGTGCTGATCGATTGTTGTTAGGCAGCTATCCAGTTTTCTCTGATGATGAACAACGTGAATCAATACGCATCCGTGCGTTTGATTCACGTTAATAAATGTTACTAATTTGTTGCTCATTTCGATACTGCAAACATGAATCTTATCATATTTGTCTCCATCCGCGCAATTACCAATTAGTTCATTTTCCTAGAGAGATTCTTGGTAATATTATGTAAGTTAAGCTCTCTTAAAACTCAAAGATGGATAGATCATTGTGTCCGAAATATTATGGATATAGATGGGACTCCATTTTAAATCCATCGACAATTGGAATGAAAAACTTCAGTAGAACCAGAAAATGCTTTTATGGGAAAATTTTCAAGACATATCTTATTATATATCCCCCTGAACAATGTGCTTCAACTAATTTAGAATATTAGAAAAGCATTTTTAAGTATCATTTGTGATTTATATTAACCCATTGCTAGCATAACATACGAAATCATATTTTTTGAATTTTTGTAGAATAATTTTGAAATATATCCTTTTTGTTAATGACAAATAGACATAATTTTACTATAACTATTATATGCATTGAGGCATGGTCTAATTATTTTTGACCAAAGGAAAACAGCAAAGCTACGAAAATGAAAACGTTTTCCAAAAGAACTGTGTGACTCGTAAAATTTTTTGTTCGTTCTCCTTGGTGCATTCCGTAAGTGCCGGTTTACAGGCATCAAATGTTCATAAAAATGTCGTTTACAAAAATTGCACACTAACATGTAAAATGTATTTTAGTAGCTTTCAATAAATAAATAGCTTAACTCATAGATTTTATTTGACAAAGTGTATATTTTCCGACATTATGACTCATGTGGCCGCAAAATTCTTTTGTGTGTGCAGTATCACACACTCACTGAAACGAGTCCTGCATTTTAGTGCCACTCACATCCTTATGAGTTAGACAAATATCATTTCCTTCGAGCCAAGTCTTTGTATTAACAAACTTTATTAGTCACATAAATTTGTTTCTGTTCTGCTGCACTAAATATCAACTACAAATAAAATATTAAACAGATAGCAAAACATGCCCCATAGCTTCAGAGATAACTTATGTCTCCATCGCGGATATCTCCAGAAATTTCAAGAGCCAAATTACCAAGGACACTGAATTTCTCCTAAGGAACTACGGAGAAATAGCGAAGATAATTAACCATGTCCACTTTGGCATATGAGGCAAGTATTCTGGCTTGAGACCAAAGAAGTATCACTCTTAGTCTTCACTTCCAGATTTTCCTAGAATGCATGCAGTTAATTGTTGTTTGTGCTAAAAATCATCTGTGGTACCTACGAGTAAGTCAAGGTACATGTTTATGAGATGAATATAAACCCAATGTTCAGGATAAAATATCTATTGTAGTAAATTTTGTGCAAAACCCGGCGTACCGGTTATCTTTCAAGGTAGACACGAAAGATTTATAGTTTCCCTGATTCATTATTTTAATAAAAATTCAAAAGGTTTTGTGTTACTTAGATCATACCTGTGATTAGTAATTTCTTATATCACCATCAAAATAAATGCATCCCTATTATTAAAATATGTTCCAGCGTCTAGAATATGAATATTATTACAAAACAGTTAAATAAATTTAATTCTTTAAAATTTTCAATAATTATGAATAAAAATTTATATAATTAAATGAACGTTGGTTGCGCTGGTGGTGATAAAACTTACCCTAATCCAGATTGCAAGCTTGATATAAATGCCTGACCCATTATGTACAAACATTTGTTAATATAAACTAAGCGTTGAATAGTGTTAAAAAGACAATTCAACAGTAGACAGGTTTCGTTTAGAATTTGCCGCGGACAGGGCTCGAACCTGGGCACGTTTGCTTCGGAATCTGGTGTTGTAACCATTCATCACTTCATTTGCATCTTAAATAAAATTGTCAAATTCTTTTTGGGATGAGCATTCCATTGCAAAATGTCTCCTAAAAAGCCGAAATATAAGAAATAAATTAAAGACAGTAGATGCAAACACCGTGTTGGGCACAACAAGCTTCAGGTGATCTAACTATTCGCTGTCGTGCAACATGCTTCATACAGCTGTTAGATACTTTTTGTTGTGGAGAACTAATATATATACAATATATATATATATATATATATATATATATATATATATATATATATATATATACGAATGTATGAGATTATACTTGCCGTTCATACTGCCTTTGGTTTATCCTTCTGGTCACAATTGAACTAATTTGTTACTAGATTCGCAAAACCTAATACATACTTGCATATATATTAGTTCTTCGCAACAAACAGTATTTAACTGTAATATATACAATTGTTTATCGAAATGTAATATATTTAATTAAATGATGTCATGATTACCGTGAAAGTGATTACTGATACCCATCACGGCCAGATTGTATGGATTTGCTTGAGTAACATGTGTTCAGAAATAGTTGTAATTCACAATTTTTTGTGAAATTAAGCATATCCTGAAATCCATTGTCTTGATACAATGTACCGATTCGGCAACCATAGTGTTGGTACCCTTTGCTGGTTTGGTATGTATAGTGAGTTGGATTTAAATAAATTACTATAATCGAGGTTGTTATCTTGATATAAGCACTTGACCTTTTAATTGCTTACATAAGTCAGTATGAACTACGAATTGTAAAGTGTAGAAAATGCAATTCATTCAGAAGACCGGTTTCGTCCTTATTGGGAACTCGTCACGTACTGGCCAGAATTTGCCGCGGACAAGCCTCGTACCTCGGCACGTCTGCTTCGGCATCTGTTGCTCTAAGCACTGAACCACACTGTCGCACTTAGTTAGTATATAACTGAAAACTGTGTAGAGTGCAGCAGGGTGGTTAAATGGTTAGAGCACCAGATTCCGAAGCAGACGTGCCCAAGTTCGAGCCTTGGTTGCGACCAATTCTGGGACAGTACGTGATAAATTTCCTAATAAGGACGAAACGGGTCTATGCAATGCTTAGTTTATTCTGACCAATGTGTGTACATTATAGGTCAGGTGTTTATATCAATATAGCAACCTTGTTTAAAATAATCAAATTATAAGGAGTATAATAAATGTCTAACCTATTTTACCTATGATACATGATAATTTACTTGTGTATTGGTGCTTTTCTCATCAAATACTAGTACTGCTAAAACTTAGTTTTAAATTGATAAAGTTTTATTTACGGTCTGTCTGTATTTGTAAAACTTTTAGATGAATATTTTTTCAAAATAATTTTTTTATTGAAATCAGTTTGTTGCTTGTCCAGTAGGCAGCACCGAGCGGCCTGTTTTCGGCGCAATGCATATCAATAGCTAGTTTTTCTACTGAAATTGAAGACGGCACTTTGATTAATCAATAAATTAAACAAAGGTTTCTACATAAATTGACTGATTGCTGGCGCGCTTGTAACACCATTATCAAATGTTGAAGCCTTTCTAACTTACAAGTTCGTATATAATACATGGGTGTACATCAACTAATGAAAATAAAGACAATGGGTATATATCAATAATCTAAATAAAAGAAATTTTGTTCTTACATTGATCAGTTTCACATACATTCAGCCTAACTTGGTAGACATGAAAAAATTCTATACGGATTTAATTTTAATATTTCGCAGACTTCACTAGAAGCATATTTCAGAAACGAATAAGTCATATTTTATTAATTGTGCATTGAATTATAATAATGAACAATTCTATATATATATATATATATATATATATATATATATATATATATATATATATATATAACAAGCACACGGCCTAAATATTCCAAAGTTTCACCATCATAGTATTACATTGTCTTCGAAAGTCCACTTAGAAATTTGTTGATAGGTAGGCTATCTTAAATACGTTATCCATGTAAACAAATATAGCGGTATCGGACACCATCGTTAGATTTCTTTGATTTCATTCGACCTATCGCTAAAATTACGAGGAATTACACTGACGATTTGATACAATAAGGAGATAACGAGTATGTGTATGCCACAGAATTATTTAAAATTTAAGAAAGAGGTTTACAAACAAATCAGAGACGCCCAAATTGGCAGCCTATGTCGATTCCAATAGCAGACAACCTTATGCACTTGTTTATTATGTGTTGCGCATCTAGTAACAAATTAGTTCATATAGGACCAGAAGGGTAAACCAAAGTCAGCGTCAACAGAAGGTATAAACTTATGTGCACTTTCGTTTCGTGGTAACTGGTGCCTTATCAGTTGGAGCTGGTATTATGTCCCATAACATTTTCCATTTTTTGTGGAATATGTGACAATTGGACGGTACAGTCTCCTATACGAATGTGTATATCAGCAATTGTGGAGTTAACTTCATATACTGTCATCGACAATGCGACTTCAAAGCCAACTTATTAAATATAACATATATACCAAGCCTGTAAAGATAACCAACACTATGGCTATTACGTCAGTACCTGATTCCAATACTATGGTTGCCGAATAGGTACATTGTACAAACAATACGATTGCCGAGTCGGTACATGGTACCAATAGATTGGATAACAAGATATGCTACATTTTACGAAAATTGAGAACTACAACTACTTCTAGACACGTTTTTCCAACACCAGGCGCGTAACACCTAATACACAATTCCATATATATTAGTTCTCTGCAACAAACAGTATTTAACATTATGCATTATTTGGAAACAATTAGTTTAGAGAAGACATAGCTGATGCCAGAACTGTATTAATGGTTTTTAATGATATATTAGTAATCTCTAAACATTGTGATGCTAATACTGCGAATTTTATAAATCTAACTAATTAACTAATCGAAATGCAATTTACGATTGATTTAATTAATTGCCGCTTAACAGTAATTGATTGCACTGGTGGTGGTAACAATTCTTTAAATCAATTTGCGAGCTTGAAGTAAACACAATCCCATTGTATTTGACCAGTCGTCGAACAAAGCATCGCCAACCGCAACGCACTGATGCGTATCGACCTTTCATGATCATCATCATAGTACGACGGCAAACTGGCTAGCGAGGATCAAACCGAATTGCATATATATGGAAAGCAAAATAAGATATGCGGCTCTCACCTCTAGTAGTCTTGCATACATTGTACGTGACTGGAAATGTCGGCTGCACAATTTCTTTGCAGTCACAAACATTAGTTGTTTGTTCCGTGGTGGTAGATTTTAAAATCGTTTGTGATGATAAACATCCCATTGTATTTAACCAGTCGTCGAACAACATAACAAAACTACTGCCAGCCGCAACACACTGACGCGTTTCGACCTTCCATGATCATCATAAGAGTACGACGGCAAACTGACTATCGAAGATAAAACCGCATTGAATATATATGGAAGTCAAATTTATTTATGTAACAATAAATTATTTTTAAATTGTATCCTCGATAGTCAGTTTGACGTCAAAATTCCAGATGACGATCATGGAAGGTCGAAACGCGTCAATGCGTTGCGGCTGGTGGTATTTTTGTTATTTCGTTCGACGACTGGTTAAATACAAAGCGATTGGTGTTTACTTCAAGTTCGCAAACTTGATTTAAAGAATGAATTACCGTTTTTGAATATAAAATTAATTAGAAATGGCCAGAAATTTGAAAGTGATATTCATAGTAATGATACTTACTCGGAAATCATGCTTAGTTTCAAGTCAAATCATCCGAATCCGATAATAATCGACATCTAAATTTCATTACAATAGAACAGACATATCCAGTGCTAATGGCTACCCTCTAAAATTGATAGAATGAAAAATTATGAATGTGGTTAGCAAATTTAACCGTAAAAAGATATATGCTAAAACTGATGGAGCGGAGGTAGATCGCATAGCCATTGTAGTACTGGGCTTTAAACTAAGCGGTAACTTAAAATGAATAGCATTGTAATACAACACAAGAACCGTTTAAGAAAGACCTCTAACCTAACTAAAAGGAAAATGTTGAACTTCAGAGAAATCAGAGTTGTATAGAGTGCCATGCATTGTCAAAATTCTAATGTATTTTTTTAAAACCATGCGCCCAATCAATGTAAGAAGAGGAGAAAATAGAAATGCATGTAAGAAGGGACATGCTACTAGGTCTGATCTTGCCCGTCGTGCAATGGAAACTGAACGCACAAACAACTAGAACGATTACTTTATTCAAGGTTTCAATCTTGATATAAGCACATGAACCCTTATGTACAAACCTTTGTCAGTATAAACTAAGTAATGTAAAGTGTAGAAAAGGAAACTCATTAAGTAGACCTGTTTCGTCCTTATTGGTAGTTCATTATTTACTTTCACGAATTTGCCGCGGCCGGGGCTCGAGACTAGGCACGTCCGCTTCGGATTCTGGTGCCCAGTTTCGAGCGCAGTTCGCGGCAAATACTTGACAGTACGTGATGATTACCCAATAAGGATGAAACCGGTCTAC
The DNA here is from genome assembly GCA_029291075.1 of Eudiplozoon nipponicum. NCBI lineage: Eukaryota > Metazoa > Platyhelminthes > Monogenea > Mazocraeidea > Diplozoidae > Eudiplozoon > Eudiplozoon nipponicum. The sequence goes on along the minus strand of JAQBSW010011290.1, from coordinate 4,896 downwards.
TGAATGAATTTGATACTCAAGTATTTTTTGAATGTTGACTGCGTGCTAGCTTGATATATTCCAATGCCGCGATTTGCGTACGCGGGTAATAGCTGTGCACTGTCAGTTCCACAAAGATCCGATTTATCACAATTTCCAATTATGTTTTGTCGTTGATCGGGTTGGATTATAATTCGTTCCAATGGAAATGCGGTTCTATCACATCTTTGTTTACTGGCGACGTTTCGGTGCCTACTTTCCAGCACCATCCTCAGGCCACGAAACACAGTACTTTAATCACAATAGCAGCAATAGTAGCAATACAGTTATAACAAATAAGAAAAGGTTCGATACTGTCTCTCTCCCCTACAATATTCTGCATACTAGATGAGATTATGTATACCGGGAATTTGAGATAGCTGAGGTAAGGATTGGTCTGCTAATTACAAATAGTTATATATTGAGTTTAGTTACTATGATTAAAACTAGTGTTGAGTCAAAAAATATATAAACAGAATGGTTTTGGAACGAGGTTACCACATTTGCTTAAATCTGCTATTGTGATTAAAGTACTGTGTTTTGTGGCCTGAGGATGGTGCTGGAAAGTAGGCACCGAAACGTCGCCAGTAAACAAAGATGTGATAGAACCGCAATTCCATTGGAAAGAATTATAATCCAACCCGATCAAAGACAAAACAAAATTGGAAATTGTGATAAATCGGATCTTTGTGGAACTGACAATAAACAGCTATTATCCGCGTACGCAAAACGCGGCATTGGAATACTGAATGAATTGCCTTTTCAACACTGTACAATACTTAGTTTATCATTACAAATGTATGTACATAGTGGATCAAAAGTTTATTTCAAGATCACAATTTCGATAAAGTAATTTTATCATCGCCAGCGCAACCAATTTTCTTTTAACTGGAATGGTTATGAACATTGAATTAAGATTGACTTATTAGTGGGCCAAAAAAATACTTCTAGACGATCAATTCTTTAAATAATGTTGCGAGCTTGAAGTAAACACCAATCCCGTTGTTGTTAACCAGTCGTCGAACAACAGAAAAACTTTCGTCAAGGAAACAGTTTCTTCAAGCTCGCAAACTTGATTTAAAGAATTGTTCTCACCGCTCGTGCAATAATCGATTGATTAAATGTAGTAAATAAATTATTTACATCACCATGCTTCAAAATATTGTAAATCAATTCTTTACATTTTGTGTTTATTAATTTAGGGGCTTAGTGAGTTGAGCGGTCATTAATTACAAAGTTTTTCAAAATTTCCATTCATTGGTTAGGTTATTTTATGAATTTTCTTGTCGAAAATTCAATAATTATACAATTAAGCAATCATTCATTGCATGGATGGTGTTGTGCGATTGTTTAAATAAAAGTGGATTGTTGTTTATATCAAATGCACTTTTTATACATTATATCGTTATAAAGCTTTATATTTTACTAACTTTTTGATTAACCAAGGTTGCGATCTTGATTTTATGTGCATAAATTTATCAGTATAAACTGAGCGTTGTCTAGTGTTAAATAGGCAATTCGCCCAGGTTCCGTCCATATTGGGAACTAATCGCGTACTGTCCAGAATTTTCCGCTGACAGGGCTCGAACCAGGGAATGTCTTCTTCGGCATCTGTTGCTCTAATGCTCGTTAAATTATATTTTGGGATATTTTCAAACAAATTTTGTTCCCCCCTAATCGCTGAGCTCACAGTTGATTACATCATTTCAAATGCAGAAAGAGAACAATTATTCTGATAAATGAAAATATTAGATTAATATCCCGTGAGTGCAGTTTCATAGAATCGATTTAAATGTTTATGCAATGATTTTTAACAGAATACTTACCAGTTTTATATATATATATATATATATATATATATATATATATATATATATATATACTCACATGAAAATAATTAACGTACACCTAGTTAATAATACGACGGCAGTTGTTGTGAGATAAACCAGTCATTAAAATAAAGCATGTAGTTTCAATGAAATTTTACACGTATTATTTGTATGGGTTTAAATTTTTTATCACTTAACTTGACATGATTCTTTTAAGGGTATATTTGTTTTACTTTGCTCTCCCTCTCTTAACGACAGAGATCATGTTGAATTCCACTGGGTAAGTATAAAGTAATTAATCCAACGCGTGCAAAAGCTAAATTAAACTTCAGACGTTTTAATTTCACATAGTTTGTTGTACGCAGCAGAAATATACACACGCACATAAATACGCGACGTATGTTTATCCTGTGAAACGCCAACTTCATATTATTACACAACCAAGCCATAAGTATAAATGAAACGGTTAAATGAAATTGTGTTATAGGTGTTGCGCACCTAGTAACAAATTATTCCAAATAGGATCAGAATGGTTAATCAAAATCAGTGTGAACGAAAAGATTAATCTAATATGCACATTGGCCGCGTGCTTACTGGAGAAATTAATTTCACTCGTGTATTATTAGTTTTTTCGTAATTCTTGTGGAATTAAAATAGGTACTTGAAACAATCCAGCAAAAATCAAATTATTATACAATACCAATTATCGCAACTTTTTATTTTTCTTATATGATATTGCATTCGACTAACCACGAGTCACTTATACCAAAAAATATTCCAGAATCCAGCCCAAATTAACCATACGCTGGTCAGCATCATTAGACAGACAGTCAGAAGCACCTGCGCAAACCACATAATTATCAACAATCGTGCGAATAATTATACAATTTACACATTGTTTTGTTACTTGAGTGACAGCAAAGTTCACGAATAATGTGACATGACAGACAGCATACGAGGAAAAAACATTCGTTCACACAATAGCCAGAAAGGCGAAAGCCCGTTAAAAACCAATTCACCAATAGAAGAGTAGCAAGATCACAAAAATCATTTATTTATAAAGTGGGAGTGACCTCACTCACATTTTGAAACCCACCCAAACACACATATTCTCACGCAATTAGCTATACACTATCGTACGACAGCTTCAAATAAATAAAATTAAAATATAAAATCAGACCAATTGTAATTCCTTCCATTAAATGAAAACAAGAGAATTGTATTTGTGATGTGAGTGTGATCGAAATGAATTGACTATTTATTCCCAATTATTCTACTCTGAATTATTAAATATTTTCCCATAAGATATACCATGTATACTATTTAAAGACAATATAAATTATGAAGAATGCATGTATATATCAACCAGAGAATATTTATCTAAGTGTTCTAGAAACGTCATATTTAAGAAAAATTAAAATCGAAAAATGAAAATTAAAAATTTGTATATATAGTGTTGAAATATGGCGTCTTAGAGAATATAATTCGAATTAATTAAAAATAACTGACATGAAGAGAAACGAACTAGTTCGAAACACAATACAACTTTCCAAGGCCGACAACTTTCCAGAAAATTCAGACAATTGTACTTTTTATATCACAGTTGTCAAAATAACAAAGTGCTAAAATGAAGTTCTCTCTCTACCTCTCTCTCTCTCTCTCTCTCTCTCTCTCTCTAGGCTGATATATTGTATAACAAAGGCGAAAATTAGTGCCATTACCACATGTTTATCTTTATATTTATTAAAAAATATAACGTGGTGCAATATAATACATTTTTAATAAACCTTAGTTCTAACAGTATCGACATCTACAACTATTGTGAATTCGTTTTTGCATTTTATTTTATCCAGTTATAAAAGTGGATTTTGTCGCTTTCTGGTAAAATGACATAATCAGTCTATATTTTCATTGTCACAACCAACTCTTTCTTCATTTTAAGCATGTACGAACAAACATTCACTGTTATATTTTAAGAGACATCTACTACTTTCGAAGCCTGGTTACTGTTTTTTTACTGAAATTACGTTTGACTTCACTTTGTTTTATCTTTTGCACATTTAATCTGGGGTTAAGCATATTAATTCAAATATCTATCAATGCCAGCGTCATTTTCCTGATTCTGCGACGTATTAGACCAATATTTTATACTATTGACAATGTGGCCTATATGCATTGTCAGCTCCAATGTTGTTTGATTTTTTGCATAATCAAGAGCCCTTTGGCCGTCTTTGAAGGAGGTGATGATTTATCCCCGATTAAAGACTATTTTGAATCAGTCGATGCACTTTCGCTTGTAGCTGCATTGAAATGACAGTAGATATAGTATAATTCCGCTTCTGAAAAGTTGACCAATTAGGCCGAAAAAAATGCTTTAATAAACGAATTGTTTCAAACGAAGAGATACGAGTCCTAAGAAAATTGGATGTATAAATGCAGATGACTTAGTCTGCTAATTACCGTATTTATTGAATATATATTTTTACTAATGGCAAAAATTATGAGGAGTAAAACAGATATCATTAAAAATAAATGTTTATATGTTTGCCTTGTTTAATTTTTAACTTTATGTTAAGGAAGTTATGTAAATTTTTTTGAAGCTTCAGTGCAAACTTATAGATGGGTGGTCTTTATGAATTAGGTATGGTAGACCTAGTAGCCAGCTATTACAAATCTTCAGTTAGGTGAACTGGTAAATATAAATAATAAAATGTAAATGTTTAATTATTTTTTCTCAGTATTTATCTAAAATTGCATAAAACAACAAATGTAATTCATCAAGTAGACGGGTTTCATCCTTATTGATAACTCATCAATTTTGAAAGAGTTGGCCAAAGCATTGTAATCATCAATTATTAATTGTATAAATCATCAAATACTCGTCATAACCTGTTGCGGCCGGGGCCCGAAACCCGGGCACATTTAATATAGTCTCCTAATTCATACACTGCACTACGAAATCCATGCTCTATGAGCAAGTTTCAATTACATATCATCTTAGGTTTTTCTAGTTGGTCTAACAGTCAAGGAGAGCTTATTTGACAATAAT
>JAQBSW010011289.1:0-20668 GCA_029291075.1 Eudiplozoon nipponicum | reverse complement strand
GTACCTGTGACTGTGTGTGTTTTGCTATGTTCTGAAACTCGTTAACTACACAAGAAATAGTTTCATCCAAAACTCACCAACTTTGCTTAAAAATAGTTTTCACTACCCGCGCAATAAATATTTGTAGTAATATTTTTAAATGTATTTAATTATGTAAATTAGTCTATACATACTTAGCGCTGCTTAATCACATTCATGTAGTAATATTGTATACCACTTAATTGGCTAAACTAAAGTGAAGTATCGCTAATGGATACGTAATATTATTTGGAAAGATATTGATGAAAAGTCTCCAAATAAAAATACAAAATTTGTTCATGGTCAGTGATTATTTTACTTTAAACATTGCTTTGGGTTTAATGCGATACAATACATAATTGAATGTGGTAATGTTATAAATTGTAAACTTACCAATTGAGTGAAATTTTCGTATTCTATGGGGTTTGAGTTGCGCTAAATGTTTATAGATCAAATGTGCGGGATTTCAATTACAGTCAGCAGGTGTCAAAGTCTACTTTTGTGGCTGTTCGGCAAATCGGATTCTATACCATTTGCGGATAAGCAGTGTAGCGACAGCTTCAGAATCACGGGACTCGTGAGAACTCGTCAGTCATTTAAATAAAGAAACTGTTCACCTGGAAATGCAAGAGATTCAATATTTTACCAATCTACGAGCGTTATCAATTGTCTCGCAACCGTCAATTTTAGTTTCAGCCCGATCAAAGCGCAATGAATTTAAAAAATTTGGATTGATGATAAACGTAGTTTTCGGACATAAAGGTGTACTTAAATCACGTTGTTTTGCCTAAAACAACGTTTGCTTTGCCACAACTGACATCTGCATAAAATAAAGATGCTTTTTTGTTCTAAGTTGTGTAAGCCCAATACCATTTTTATAACGAAAATTTAATTAAAATTATCATAATTTGTCTGTTTGTGGCTCTCTATGAATCTGTTCTTGTAAACAGACAGTAAATAATATTTGTCTATACATATAATAACCTACGTGCATAGGATACCGACCAAAGGTAACTAATCTCACATTTCTTTTAATTTTTGAAAGAATATTCATTAAAAGTTTTATCAATAGGTAGTTTATCTTACATCGGTACGAGCGAAAAATACAGAAACGCATCCACCATTTAATATATATCTGAGTTTTTTCTCGCACCTTTATATTTTTATGTGTTCAAATTTAAATATTGCGCTTAACCTCCTATAGTTCTTTCTTAGCGTAGCATAACACGAGCGTCTTTATTTATTCACCGCCAAATAAATTTTATTGAAACGTATGCAATAAATTACTTTTATAGAACCTATTCCGTGTGCAAAAAGTTAAAAAAGAAACTTTATCTGGTACTAGAACCGCTTCTTTCTTATTTTCTTCTCAAGTATCTAAATATGAACATCTCCTTATGTATAACTTGAAAGGCCAAACATAATAGAAAAATATAAACATTGAAAATGTGAAATAGGGCAACAACCAATCAATTGCGTGGGTCACCTCCAGTTCAGTCTCAATGCTTGAACATGCTTCTTCTGCTTTCATAAATCCGGCTGCAATTTGTTTATCCATAAGGCTTCGTACGCGGCTAACTCCCGTTTGTTATAGCATTTAGTAATTATTTTAATTGCTACGCTTGGAAAACATTCCTGTGAGGTTTCAACTATGTGTTGAACAATTGCAGACGTGTATTCACAACTTGATATAAAAGGGGCGTTTAAGTAATGTATGCAGGGAGTCATTAGCAAAATGCATATATTTTAGCATAAGCAATCTATATTTTATTTGACTTTTCAAAATTATCTTGCAGATTGACGTAGAGGTCGTCAATGCGGGACAGGATATATCGCTGAAGCTTCTAAAACATACAGATAAATATGCAGAAGGTCGAGGTGTTCAAGGCAATAGAAGACGTCGTCGAAGTATACTCGGTGATTCGAGTAATTTTGACAGATCTGCCAAAAAACGCAAACTGGTTCCAAAAAGTAGTGAAGCACAGTTCAACAAAAACAACAACAAAAACGAAAAAATATGTGAGGATAGTCGTGGTGCTAGTGGTGTGGCATCATTTTGCTCGAAGATTTCGTATACTCAACAGGCAAAGTCAGAAGAGCTTACAAATCGGATTTCTAACAATTTGGGGCCAAGTGACAACATAAAATCAGACAGGATATTTAATGAAACTTCATATCGATTTGAAAGCAAAGAAGAAATAACTACAAATTCCCGTTTATTTGCGTTAAAAAATGCAAAGAAAGATGACCTCTCTTCAGAAACTCCATCAGAGACCTCGCCTAATTTTCCGGTTTCTGAGTCAAACTTTGTCGGAAAATTAAATCGTGACATTCTTAGACCGTCTCCAGACAGCCGTAGAAGCAATCTAATTGGCAACAGTCCTGCAGTCAAACGGCAAACTCACATCAGGCGAGCAAGGACAATGCAAGCCATGGAGGAGAGGCCGACGTCTTGGCAGGATGATGTGAGTGCACGGCCGGAGGAAGAGGATGAAGACGAAGATGTGATTGATGCCGCGGATTTAATCCTGTCACTGGGACCGCTTTCCTACGAGTACAGGATATTCGGTGCTTTACTGAAGTTCGGCAGTAGGTCCGATCGCGGTTCCGATCATAGAATTGGAGGTTACTCGTTTGCTGGAGAGGTGAGACTTTATGTTTCATAATTTATTTTAAAGATCACCGTGTTTAAGTAATCGTGGTTGATGCCGATGCACCTTTTCTAATGAAAAGTTGATCCAGACTAAATATTTTCAACAGGTGAACACTGATGACGTCGAGCAGTAAATAAGCAAGAATCTCGTCCTTATTGTGTACTCATTATGTACTGTCCAGAATTCGCCGTGGTCGGGGCTCGAAACTGGGCACGATTGTATCAAAATCTGCCCAGGTTTGAGACGTGACCGCGGCAAATTCTTCACAGTACATGATGAGTTCCCAACAAGGACGAAACCGGTCTACTGGATTAATTGCCTTTTCCACACCATACAATACCTAGTTTATACCGACTAATGTAGGTATATATTGGGTCACGTGTTTATATCAAGTTCGCAACTTTGATTAAAATTAATTTTTATAAACGTCCGCGCAACCAATGTTCGTTTTAAAAAGAATCTCGTAATTTATATTATACCAACGATTGTTTACCTGTATTAAAGTCATCGTCATTCATATATTAATCTGAACCTGAACATACTTGTTATTCTAGGCTTACTTAGCGTAGGCTTCAAATATAAACAGCACACAGCAATAGGTGGTGAGAAAAATTATCTTTCTTTTAGCATTTTCCTCAGAAAAAAATTGCTACTGCAGTAGTGAACAGACATGATAAAATAATTTATATATATATATATATATATATATATATATATAGCAAAAGACCAGTATGCCTACTGTGAATGCACATATTTTATAGAAAAATCTATTTTAAATGTGTTTTACGCAATGAAACTTAGTTATGTGGTGAGTATTACTAAGTCTTTTTTAAACCAATGTCTTGACTGCCTCACGAAATCTATGAGGCAGCACTTCGAGGCAAATAAGTTGAAATGTACCTACGGTTTAAGGCAACTAGATTGTATTACGCAGACTGCATCAAACAATAAATGTATCTATTAATCTACTATTGGTACTTACCAAACATTTCTATTTTATTTCGTCCTTGTAGTGTAGATAGATAGTGCTTGGCTTTATCATTATTATTTATGTTCCAGACAGAGGCATTAGACTGTCTTGTTAATCATGATCTTCATAACTATGTATAGATATATAGGCAGAATATGGAGGTGAGGGCTCTGTGTAGCAGGGTCAAATGTATGTATTTTATATCTTCTATGTTAACATCTTTACTCTTACTTACATATTTCTGGTATAATTTTATATAGGCCGTTTTTCCTATTCGAAAAAATTAATTCACGTTTTAGTTACATCACACGTATGACAGAAGCAAAATATTAGTATGTTTTCTGTAAATATAAAAAATGTATAAAAATATTGTTTTACACTAATTGTACGATTTGAAGCACGGTTACGTGGTAGATGAATTCTAAGTCTTTAACAAAGCTTTGCATTTATGTCTTGACTGCCTCATGAAGACTGTGAGGTAATACATTCTAGCCAAATAGGATGAACGTGAAGCAGGGAATTAGCCTGCATTATAGAGATAAGACCATAACGAATGGTTAGCTGTGGAATGATAGAGTAATTTTTAGTGGTTCAGTAGTAATGATCACTACAATCGTCGATAGTTTCTTTGCAAGAAATGATTAGAATGATGATTCTATTGTGATTGCAGACCCTTTATATCATGCAAATAAGAATTTTGAGTCGGGAGGGCAGTACAACAGTTAACAGTTAAATACTGTTTTTTGCGAAGAACTAATATATATGCAAGTATGTATTAGGTTTTGCGAACCTAGTAACAAATTAGTTCAGTTGTGACCAGAAGGATAAACCAAAAGCAGCATGAACGGAAAGTATAATCTCATGCACACTCGTTTCGTGCTTACTGGCGACTCATCAGTAGGAGCCGGTATTACGCCCTTTAACCACTATATATTTGGTAGAAGAATGTGGAATAATAGGACGGTACAATCTCCTAGACGAATGTGTAAACCTGTAATAGTGAAGCTAACATAATCTGAAGTCAACGACAATACGACTTCAATGCTAATTCACACTATATGACGAATGTGTAAACCTGTAATAGTGAAGCTAACATAATCTGAAGTCAACGACAATACGACTTCAATGCTAACTCACACTATATAATATATATACCGAGTCTGTAAAGGATACTAACACTATGGCTGTTCTGTTAGTAACTGATACCTTTTTTGAAATCGATGAGTACCTGATACTAACACTATGGTTTCCGAGTCGGTACATGATACCAACCTGATGGATATAAATTTATGCTAAAGTTCACCCAAATTGAGAATTACAACAATTTCTGAACACCTGTTGCTCCAGTTAAACCATACACTCTGGCCTTCATCGATATCAGTTATCACATTTCGCTGTAAGCATGAATTTATATCCATCAGGTTGGTATCATGTACCGACTCGGAAACCATAGTGTTAGTTTCAGGTACTCATCGATTTCAAAAAAGGTATCAGTTACTAACACAATAGCCATAGTGTTAGTATCCTTTACAGACTCGGTATATATATTATATAGTGTGAGTTAACATTGAAGTCGCATTGTCGTTGACTTTAGATTATGTTAGCTTCACTATTACAGGTTTACACATTCGTCAAGGAGATTCTACCGTCCTATTATTCCAAATTCTTCTACCAAATATATAGTGGTTAAAGGGCGTAATACCGGCTCCTACTGATGAGTCGCCAGTAAGCACGAAACGAATGTGCATGAGATTATACTTTTCCGTTCATGCTGTCTTTGGTTTATCCTTCTGGTCACAACTGAACTAATTTGTTACTAGGTTCGCAAAACTTAATACATACTTGCATATATATTATCTCACCGCAACAAACAGTATTTAACTGTAATATATTGAATTGAATGATGTCATGCTTACCGCGAAATGTGATAGCTGGTATCGATGAAGGCCAGAGCGTATGGTTTAACTGGAGTAACAGGTGTTCGGAAATTGTTGTAATTCTCAATTTGGGTGAACTTAAGCATAAATTTATATCCATCAGGTTGGTATTATGTACCGACTCGGAAACCATAGTTTTAGTATCCGGTACTCATCGATTTCAAAAAAGGTATCAGTTACTAACACAATAGCCATAGTGTTAGTATCCTTTACAGACTCGGTATATATATTATATAGTGAGTTAGCATTGAAGTCGTATTGTCGTTGACTTTAGATTATGTTAGCTTCACTATTACAGGTTTAGACATTCGTCTAGGAGATTGTACCGTCCTATTATTCCACATTCTTCTACCAAATATATAGTGGTTAAAGGGCGTAGTACCGGCTCCTACTGATGAGTCGCCAGTAAGCACGAAACGAATGTGCATGAGATTATACTTTCCGTTCATGCTGCCTTTGGTTTATCCTTCTAGTCACAACTGAACTAATTTGTTACTAAGTTCGCAAAACCTAATACATACTCGCATATATATTAGTTCTTCGCAACAAACAGTATTTAACTGTAATATATTGAATTAAATGATGTCATACTTACCGCGAAATGTGATAACTGATATCGATGAAGGCCAGAGTGTATGGTTTAACTGGAGTAACATGTGTTCAGAAATTGTTGTAATTCTCAATTTGGGTGAACTTTAGCATAAATTGATATCCATCAGGTTGGTATCATGTACCGACTCGGAAACCATAGTGTTAGTATCCGGTACTCATCGATTTTAAAAAGGTATCAGTTACTAACACAATAGCCATAGTGTTAGTATCCTTTACAGACTCGGTATATATATTATATAGTGTGAGTTGGCATTGAAGTCGCATTGTCGTTGACTTTAGATTATGTTAGCTTCACTATTACAGGTTTACACATTCGTCTAGGAGATTCTACCGTCCTATTATTTCAGATTCTTCTACCAAATATATTGTGGTTAAAGGGCGTAATACCGGCTCCTACTGATGAGTCGCCAGTAAGCACGAAACGAATGTGCATGAGATTTTACTTCCCGTTCATGCTGTCTTTAGTTTATCCTTCTGGTCACAACTGAGTTAACAGTTTTGTCGTTCGATTAATAGTTAACGCTGATATGGTGTTAAAACGGAAACTAGTAAAAATGTCAAAAAATTTGCTTGTTCGACTTAGTAAATGAAAAATGTTTTTTTTTGTTTTGTTATTAGACGTTAATGCCATATTTCATTCACAGTTTAAAAAATATCTTGGACTCTATGTGTTTGTCGATGCAGATCAATATTTACACTTATAACTAAGGGCCTTCGCGAATAGTTTAATTTAAAATTGGTAATTATAGCGATCAAAATATTCTTTTTATTATAATTATTAATTATATTTCATTGATAAACTGCTTATTTAAGCAATAAAAAAATACAAAAATCGATCTTTTAACATTAATTAAACAAGACAGTCTACCTAAATATCTTTCTGTACTACTACAGTACTAATTATGACTTATAGTAGCATTTCAATGGCCCAAATTTCAATTAATTTGAATACTAATTTTTCATGTGATGATAAATGTCAGGAACTTGATATACTTCCTCAGGTTTAATAACTCTTTGTTTGGATGGCTTTACTTTATATACGACATTTTTCAATGTAAATCACAAATGGATTCTGTTTATCATGCTAAGCTTTACAAATACCAACGTGTTTCGAACAAGGAAAATAGCAGGTGTTAAGAATTATGAAAATTGTTTATAAAACAAGGAACAGAATTATAAATCAGAGCTGTAGTTAAATGTACTCAAATCGCAATTATATTTTCCTGGATAAACAGTTTTCTAAATTCCCGTGCAATTCACACTTCTATCATATTCACTGTGCCATTTTCGTACGCAAAATGAAAAGAAAATTTTTAAAAAATGAAAATGTTTTTTGCAAATATTTCCTTACATACGAACACATATATATATTATTCGATAAACAGAAGAAGCTGAAAATTCTAATATGTATTATGAAATATAACAAAATCATTTAATATGTGCATAACTTTAAGTTCAGACTCAGTGCGCGAAGATGCCATTTTTGTCTGCGTCTACAGCGTTACATATATTGTAAACTGATTATGTTTATTCATTATTTTCAATTTTACAAATCGTAATGGTACTATTAATTTTTCAAATAAAATTATTAAATATGTTACATTTTATCCTGGCACCGCGCTTTTTGGTATGCGTTCAAGATTAAATTTTCCAAGCACACAGTTTGCAGCAAGTAAAAAATAAGCGAAAGCAGAGAATTTCTAAGATTGATTCGATCAGACAACAATTTGTATACTGTTATCAATAGATTTGATTTTTCATTTAAGCTTGAAATTAAAATTTAGCTAAAGTAGATTATTCAATTAAGGGTCACCGTAGTTATTAAGAAGCTTTCCTAAGAGGAAGTTGCGTTTTTGTATCTTTTGAGGGGGAATGCACGAAAAGATGTCTTTGAATCAGTGAGACACTGTTTATGGCGCAGAACTAAAATATGTGAAATTGTGTATTAGGTGTTGCGCACCTAGTGGAAAATTAGTTAAAATATGACCAAAATGAAAAAAACGATAATATGAACGTAAAGTAGAAGCTCATGAGCAAATTCTTTTCGTGCTTACAGTATTACATAATATACAATATTACACAATATATATATATATATATATATATATATATATATATATATATATATATTGTAAACTAGTCCTCGAATAAGCTGGAAGATGCGATTTATCAGTTGGACTTGTTTCGCCGTCATCTAGCACTTATAACAATTTCCGCGAATATAGATCGAAATAAAACGCATTTCCAGCGGTCTTGCAACTCCTCTACTGCGCCACGCAGGACTCGCCCCACGTGCAATTCTTAATTTCGTACCAAATCATATATTTTCGTTCAACTTTCCTTTCCGTGAATCCTATTTCGTATCGTTTTTGACTGAGAGCTCCATCAAACCATCCCCAATCTGTCATTTGTGCACATCCACCGCGCCACCTGGTGAGAATCAATGTTTTAGGGAAGAATCTATTCCAATCTGAATGATTTAGGTAACTGCTCTTTAATCGCACTATACTAATCGTCTCATTGTTTTCGCCCATAGTTTCGTCATTTATGGTAAAATATGCAAATATTGCCTCGCGAAGATGATAGGTTGCATTGTATTTGCGACCGCTATTTTCAGATGAAAACAGTTTAGCCACCATTCTATGAAATTTTTATCTGTTCGATAATACAGATTTGAGTGATTTTCAGGTGTACTGATATACACTTGTGTATGTGTGCTATCATTTAGATATGCATATATCAGTTATTTTACACACTCAAACTTCACACCGTTAAGGATCCGAAATTTTCACTAGAATATTTTGGCTAACAGTGTGACGATATACTGTCAAATTTAGGCAGTAAATAAGCTTTACAAGAAACATGTTGCACGACAGGGAATAGATTGATTGTTTTTTTCCTTGTAGCGCCCCACATGGAAAAGGCGTTTCTACGCAGTGTTTTATATGTGTACCTATAATAGCGAAAATATCAATTTATGGCAAATAAATACAGATCCTTTTCTGCTTTCATCTAGCAGTCAACATTATTGAATTTAAAGTTCGCTTTAATGAAATAATTTATTTTTATTCTTTTTGGCATTTATATTTCTGTTTATTTTGTCTTCTATGTGCGGGCTATCTCATTCATGATTGGTATGAGCAACATACGTAACACTAGGAGCGTTTTATATAGTAACTGCTAAGTGAATAAATTAGTCAGTGAGTTGTTATATTGAACCATCAGATCGTGTGTGTTTGTGTGTGTGTAGGACGGGGAAGGAATGGGTTGAACTTAAATAGTTCCCGCTTACTTATATTATAGAATATCGGAAACTGCAACAGCGAATGCTGGTTGGGTAATCTAATTGCAAGAGCAATTACAGAGCTAAACCTTTTTGGTGCTTAAATCAACAATATTATAAAACAGGCATCTCGAAAAAGTGTTTAGAAAAAAACATTATGCTTACTAAACAACAGAAGGACAATGAAGCATCTTTCAAGAGACCGGTGATAACTAGATTTTCCTTGAAATAACAAAATACCTGTCAAACATGAATTTCAAGATTAATCTATCTTCATTTCACCAGTCTAATATTTTTACTCGCAAATAGCTGCTTATAGTTATATAGATGCATGTATGTCTGATCAGTTGCAATACTAGCAAATTCAGGAGAATTTTAGGTTAAAAAATCTGTTAAGGATGTAAACGCATTAGTTACAAAAATTGAACTCCGAAATATGCTGATTTCTAGGATTTCTCAGAATCGGACATGCATTGGGGTTACACTGTGCAAAAGCACTTATTGGCAGTATTCCTTCTCCGCTGCTAAATATGCAGAATTAATTTGAACACTACTTGTATATGAACTTGTATAGTGTGTGTGAGTGTGTGTGTACGTGTGTAGTGGGCGTATGCATGTTTACGCCCCTGTTTATGCGTTTAATAATTTACGTTGGTTTTTTACTATTCTTTACAAAAATGGCTACAGAAAGAACAAGAAATCGCTGCCACGTCGTATTCTGGCGAATGGAAAATGGGTTTTTTAAAATTAATTTTTAATAAAACTGCTTTAGACTAAAATTGGACATCAGAACACAAATGGAGTGCTACAAAATTCGACAATAAAGAGGTTATATAAAAATTGAAAGTTCATCGCTGCTGTAGCCTTTAGCAAATTGACAGTTAGTTATTTAGACGTCGAATCCAACTCTTAAAATATACGTTTACAAGTAATAAAAAGGCACATTTATCAATAAGATATATTCATTGTACATAAAGGTTCACCATAAAAACGATAAATGCTCGGTAACATGCTTTTCAGGAAACCATTTTTGCGGCAAGTAAATTATGCCAATGCTGTCTTCTTGCATTTATTACATACCGGTAACTTAGAGGCAAATAGCTTATCGTTTGCCCCCTAGTATCGTACTAAATGTATTGGTAGAAATGCGTGCAAAGCCATTTCCACTTGAAGAGGATGTAGTAAAGTCCAAAGACATGTTTCAATGGCAATACACCTTTTGCCCATGCTGCTTTAGTGTATCTTTTTTGTTCTATTTGAATTTTATATTTATCCGGTATGCATTACATTATACACGATTGCATATGTATTATGTCTGTGCAACAAAGAATATGCAACTTTTAAAATAGTTGCCTCTTTTGAGATTTTCTTTACGTCCTATTTAGAATTATAAGGTTAAATAGCGGAAAGCATGTGCAAGACGGCTAACAGCAAAATTTTGTTTGGCTTCTTTGTCAAAAAGTAAAAAATCAGATCCATCGACAGAAACCGCTCTGCATTGCTGGAATGCTGTGGCATTTTGATACCGGCATGTATATTGTCTGCCTACCAGCATGTGGTGAACCGGAAATTAGGAGTATGGCTTCATTTACGGTAATGGTTCTGAAATTTTACTCCTCGTGTTAGATTACCATAAGTCTTGCGATAAAAAATTGCTATAGATTGGCAGGATAATACCGATAAGTCGAATACTGCTGTCATAGACATATTGTGTCAGAGCCTACCTGTGAAAATCTGTGATTGCATAAAGTCATATTCATCAATAAAATAATTTATTAAGTATTTTCTTACCTGGTAACAAATTAGTTAATAGTCAATCAGCAGGATTTGCCAAAGTCAGCATACGTAAAAGATAAACTCACATGCAGCCAGGAGATCAATAGCAATTCGGCCTAAATTCGCAATAGATTAAGAAAAAAAATTTAGGACAGTTGCACAATGCAATCACTAATCCACGCTTGACATGGAAACTATCAGTAATTAGTGAGGGATTTAGACTACGTTCGACGACACAAGCCACGCATAGCAGATTTACGGCAAATTGCACGAGATATTTTGAAGATTATTCGTTTAAAAAAGAATACTCAGATTGTGTTATGATAATAGAGCACGCACAAGTGCTTTAATACAACTGTAAGGTTATTTAAAAATGGATGCTACATTGGATTGCATAACGTCCACAACGTAATGGGTCAATTTGGATGGAAGAACTATTGGCTTCTCTTACTTATCAGACACAACCGAAGCAATTACTGGATTTCGCAAAGCAATGCTTTACTTTAGGATAAATTTGATTCTTATAGCATACATTTTTCGTCGTAACAAACGTATTAGTCTACGTGTGGGTCAGGTTCTTAACCAAATGTAAGCCAGGAGACATAGTCTTCTGGCAGTTGGTAGGTTTAGGTTCCATATTCTCATAAATGTGTAGCAAAAATAAAGAGCAGCCAGCCATTACATTTATTTTCTGTTTTATCCGGTTTTTGCAGTTCTTTCTGCTAAAAAATTTGAATATAACGCAATGTCTGGCCTTCCGAGAGGAATCTGATTATTTTATACCTTAACGTGAATCCAGGTATAGTTCTACCGTTTTAAAGTCGAAAGCAGTCATGTTCATATAGATTATGTATTCGGAACACGTATTAAGGTAAACAATAAATTGCCAATGTAAATGTAACCACAACAGCATATTAAGATATTTGATATGTAAAGATGAAAATGCCTTGCCGGTTTAAATTAAGGAAATTGGAACTGATCACAATCCACACAGTGCATTTAAAATGGTTTTATTTAATTAACTGTTTCTCTTCGGAGATATCAAATATCATTTAATATGGAATACAGACAAATGCATTTGCAACGCTCATTAAAAATTGTGTTTCCTTAATATTAAATTTGAATTTTCAAATACTTATCAATCTATAGCTTAATTTTAGTATTAATAAAAAAATTCAAGCACGAAATAGACTTTACGTGCCAAAATGAATGGTGTTTCGGTTTTTTACCGCCTGATAACCGACAGTATGTACTAAACATAATTCAGGGAGTATAAAAAGCTAATAATTGACACGGGTAGTCTATTTTACATGTACAAATCCAATGTGCTCTTCATTGTGGTCCAACACCAAAGAAACGTTCGGAATGGGAATTACGACCAACAACCCTATTAGGCAAATTGCAAACTCTGCCGAAATATAATTACTAGAAGCTTAAATATTTATGGTGTTTCTGTCTATTAAAATGGTGTGCAACATCATATGCTGTGCTATTATGTAACTGAAGATGCTTATTTTTTGCATCAAATTTAAATCATGTGCACAGATTACTCTCATATTCTGTAATTTCAATTGAGGAAGTAAAAAGTTATTAATAAACGAAGAAGCGAAGAACAGTGAAAAAGGCCATTTTTCTTGCGCTAGATTTAAAATCGAATATAATACCAGGGATATTATAGTTTTATGGAAAGCAAGAAAAATTAAAATTACCTGATCTGCGTTTTAATCCAGGTTCGCAAAAGCAATCTTCATTCAAGAGAAATTAAGCTGGATTAATCACATCCATTGTACAGCAACAGTATGGAAGCGAAAAGTAAAACTACTAAGGCACCTATGAACGTACGCATATAAACCATATCATTTACCTTATTTATGTTCAGTTAATGGAAAACGTTTTTGCATGTTTAACCTATTATTAAGCCTAGTGCAAATAACAACTTCCCTCATACAGAATTTCTATGCGTGTCATGCCCTGAAGAACACCAAGAAATCCGATAAATTGGAACGTGATTTTTATAATCAATGTTCATATAAATTGAAAAAGTTAAATCAAGCTTGCAAATAAGATATAAACACCAATCATATTATATATTCACTTGTCAGTATTAACCAAGCATTGCTTAATGTAGGAAAGATGATTGATTAATCCATTAATTCGGTTTTTTTCTTATTGAAAACTCTTCATTTATTTCGCAGAATTTTTTGCGGACAGAGCTCGAAATTGGGCACGTTAGTTTTTGGTGTTTTTGTTTCCACACACAATTTTAAGTTATAAACTAACTTATGTGATTTGGGAAGATTTGTTTTCCGGTGGAGCCTATATGGCATCTCTTTTAACCTGATGTGTTAAATCTAATCTTTCATTATAGAATAGACTGCACGCAGTTTGTGAATGTTCTATTTAATTCAAAATTTATATAAGTAAACGATCATTAGTTGTTTGAGTGGTGACAGAAATTATTTAAACCTGGGTTTCGATCTTGATATAAAGGAACAATTCCTTTACACATACTTCTTTCAGTATTAACCAAGCATAATCCCTAATGCAACATTTAGTAGACGAAGCCTGACGGCATAGCTTGCGAAATCGCTGAGGAAATTCAACATTTTTCATGCACCACATGTAGTATACATTCCTTTCGCTCGCCTCGCCATGCCTATAATTAAGTGAAATGTAACGATTGATCTCCAGACGGACAATGGCGTCGCACGATACCTAATGCCATGTTGAAATTTTAGTTCATTCTTTGCAATGCCTTTGTTATTTAAATCGAGCAATAAATCATGTACAGATGTAACAAGGTGTTATAAAGTAGAAATTAAAAAAATGGTGTGTAGATGCATGTGAATTAATTCAATAGAGAACAGACAATGCGAATACGAATAAAATCCATAACATCATACGTCGTCTCAAACAAGCAACTCTCCGATACAAAAAATGGCGAGAAAACGGAGATTAATTAATTGAATAAAAATACACATTATCGCCAAGCGCGCAACCAATTTTCGTTTAAAATAAGAGCAATACTATAACCAAACCAAAGCGCAATATCAAACAGTCGCATTCACGACATTCTTGACTTCGTAAATAAAGTGAAATAGTACAATGTCCAAAATAAAATAAAATTACGTTCGATGACACTAGTCTATTTACAAGAATTCCTTTAGACAAAAACGTCTGTTAGCTCAACTAAAGTCATTGATAGAAACCAAACATCCTTCCCCTCAAAATCAACTTATAAAATAATTTCCCTAATTATGTGCACCTAAGATGTTCAATTCAATTTAGACAGTCAAAGCTTCACGCGAGTCGATGTAATTGCGATGGCAATCTCTTAGAAGTCTACTAGCTCATCTCTACTTGTTCTGTGTGGAAAGATTAAAGCCTTTACCAATTGTTAAAAGGAATACTACAATAAATATCAAAGGTGTTTTAATAAAAAAAATTAAATCGCAAATGAAGATAACAAAACAAACTACATGCTTAAAGATTTTAACAACGTGGACCATGTCATCTAGTTTACTTACGGGCACGGACACAATCAGTCTAACCCATTGCCGTTCCTGAATATAATGCTAACTTATCACGAAATTAGTGGAATAAAATGGGCAATATTTCTAAAGCAGACATGACCTGAATAATACATATATTACCAATTTTTTACAAGTGAAAATTACCATGTAAATTATTCTACAGAATAGTAATAATTTATTTTGAAAATTTTTTAAAATAAGAACTGGCGAACTAAAAACGCCTTGTACGTTAAAGCAAACATGGGACACAATCAACGACAAGAACGCAATGAAACCGCGCCCAAGCAAAATGCAATATATAATAGTAAACCTATTAACTGAGACGCATCATTTGTAATATTTTATTGAAGTATATAAAACAAGTGATTTGTTGTTTTCCAAATGCCCTATTTATTATTGCCTTAACAACGAAATCAATTCATTGCCGTGTTTTGCGTACGTGGGTAATAGCTGTACACGGGCAGTTACACAAAGATCCGATTGATCACACATTCCAATTTTGTTTTGTCTTTGATCGGGTTGACTTCTTCTTTGTACAACCGGAAATGCGGTTCTATCACATCTTTGTTTACTGGCGACGTTTCGGTGCCTACTTTCCAGCACCATCCTCAGGCAACACAACACTGTCACAATAGCAGATTTAAGCAAATGTGGTAACCTCGTTCCAAAACCATTCTATTTATATATATTTGACTCAACACTATTTTTAATCATAGAATTTGTCTCAGTAACTAAACTCAATATATAACTATTTATAATTAGCAGACCAATCTCAAATTCCCGGTATACGTAATCTCATCTCGTATGCAGAATATTGTAGGGGAGAGAGACAGTATCGAACCTTTTGTTATTTGTTATAACTGTATTGCTACTATGTCACGGTAATCAAAATTCAAAAATGATAAAAACTAAAACCTTGAATGTCATATACTGTATTTTATTTAAAGCCGGGAACTCTAATGTATACAATGGTGTATGAGGTATTGCGCACATAGCAACAAATTAGTTCAAATATGGAGCAGCAAGCTACGTAGATGGATGGAGAGTGAATGTCATAGCGACGCTTAGGTGAACGATTAAAGAGAGAAAGATAGAGATAGTCTGGACAACTAACGTTTTTCAAAAAACTAATCGTAAGCACAATGCGAAGTTAATCAACTATTGGAAATAATTGCATAAGAATATTACCTCATATGACTAAAATAATTCATTATATCTATATACATATATATCTAAATATAATATCGTAACACCTTCATATATATATATATATATATATATATATATATATATATATATATATATATATAAATAGAGAGAGAGAAAAAGGACCATTGATAATTATTAAATATGAATAATTTCTATTCTTATTATATATTTATTTATTACGTTAGTCACACCTTATATCAATATATAAAATACATGTCAATATGTATAAAAACATATATATGAATATAAGCAACAGTGTGAGACCAACATCCCTAATCCTATATATATATATTTATATATATATATATATCTATATATATATATATATACATATATATATAAACAACTAATTATTGGGTCAATATCTATATCCTATCTATATATATATATATATATATATATATATATATATATATATATATAAGTTTGCATATTTCTAATAAATTATTATTTTTCTCTTGTTCTTACTGTTTTTTTTATTTACCAATTAATCAAATTGTATATTTATTTATTCACACCTTATATAAATATATAAAATACATATAAATATGTATAAAAACATATATATATAAATATAAGCAACAGTGTGAGTCATTATATATATATATATATATATATATATATATATATATATTATGTGTATAGAATAAACCTATCAATCTACCCATAGGCCTATCTATATATCCGTCTATCTATCACATTTTGGTTTCCTCTTAAAAGGATACATGGTAGCTATTAACCATGAATATCTTCTCTATGACTAACGTATTATACATTTATTAAGATATTCCTACCTTACATAAATATATAAAATATAAGCAACAATGTAAGTCAAATGTGTCTTATCTAATGTTCTATCTACTAACCCTTGCTAAATCGGTATACCGTCTTTTGGAACATTTTTATTGAGAAAAATAAGTATATAGGAAATTGATATTGGTACAGATCATTCGCAACCAGTTTTCTATAAGCGAGGTTTTTTACTTAGGTTCCCACTTAA
Source organism: Eudiplozoon nipponicum (assembly GCA_029291075.1). Classification (NCBI taxonomy): domain Eukaryota; kingdom Metazoa; phylum Platyhelminthes; class Monogenea; order Mazocraeidea; family Diplozoidae; genus Eudiplozoon; species Eudiplozoon nipponicum. Next base: position 3,676 of record JAQBSW010011289.1, on the reverse strand, counting down.
TTCATGTTCCGCAGCCTCACGTTTTCTGACCATAGAAAATGCTTCATTAAATATTGGGCCCAATGATTTTTCTACCGATGTTACATTCATTACACCTTTTCCTGATTTTATTTCAATTGACTCTCTAATTAGTCTAGTTAATCTGTTGCGGTTGCATAACGCGATGCGTTTACATCCTTCCCAGTCTATTTCATGACCCGTTTCCTTCGAATGCCTAGCTAGGTCTGATCTTTGAATGTGTCCATATTTGCAGGCTGTCTTATGTTCACCTCTACGAACCTTTATAGGTCGCATGGTTTCGCCTATATACCTGAGATTACATTCTTTGCAAGGTATCGCATATACTCCTGATGTCTCGAGGGGTTCTACTCTTTCTTTTTGGTTAGGTAGTTTATTGCCTATAGTAAGCGATTGTCTTAAAACTGTTTTAATATTGTATTTAGCTGCTATTATTCTAATTTTCCTGCTCAATTTAGAATCAGGTAATACCATAATTTTGTGCTTATCCGGTTCCGTTTCCTTCTTTACTTTGTTTATTATATTATTGTTAAATCTCTGTAACATCTCATCTATTAATCTATCTATTATACTTGACGGATAGCTATTTAGTTTGAATATTTCTTTTAATCTCCTCATTTCCTTATCTCTATTTTCTATATCCACTATTCTAAGACTTCTTAATATCATGGATTTAAGAATGCCTATTTTCATTCCATATGGGTGATTTGATAAGAAATTAAGAAGTAGTCCTGAATAAGTCTCTTTTCTAAAAATATCTCTTTCCAATCTGGAACCATTCCGTTTTATTTTCACATCCAAAAAGGGTAATTCATCATTATTCTCTTTTTCCAATGTAAACTTTAATTCACCTAATTGGTTGGCTAATTCGAGGAATTTATTTAACTCATTATCCCCATGATTCCAAATTATAAACATATCATCCAGGAATCTTACATACAAGTTTGGCTTAAGAGGAGATTTTAACAACAGATTTTTTTCAAAATAGTGCATAAAAATATTAGCAACCGGGACTGATAGTGGTTGTCCCATAGGGACACCTTTAACTTGTTTATAAAATTCATTTCTGAACTTAAAGTAGGTGGAGGACATACAAATATTTAAGATTTCCATAATACTACTTAACATCATTTTACTACCTTCTATTATCTCTGGGAACTCTGTTAAACAACGCTTCACACTTTCTAATGCTGCTTGTACCGGGACATTAGTATACATCGATACAACGTCCAGGCTAGCCATTCTATCATTATCATTCAAGTTATATCTACTAATAATGTCAATAAAATGATATGTATTCTTTAAAGTATAATCTAAGAAATAAGTATATTTTCTAATTCTGTTGCATAGAAATTTCGACAATCTATACGTTGGTGAGTTTTGTACATTAACGATTAATCTAAGTGGATTCCCCTGTTTATGAATCTTTACTAGACCATAAACTCTCGGAGGGACTGTGTCACGTTGTATTAATGAATTCCCAAGTCCTGGTTCTAATTCCTTCGACTCAATCATTCTATTAATTATAGTCTTAACTTGTCCTTGTAACTTATCAGATGGATCTTTATTTATTTTATTATAGACCTCTAAATTATTTAATTGTTCATACACTTTCAATTCATAATCTGACCGGTTCATAAGTACCGTTGCACCACCTTTATCTGCCTTGAGGCATATTACTTTATTGGATAATAATTCTGCTCTTAAGCGTTTTAGATCATAACTCTGCTTGCATCTCACCTCTTTGTGCTCTAACACCGCTTTGGACACATCCAATTCAAACCTAGTCTTATCTTTGTCTGGGAGAAACTGGGCAATCTTAACTGTTTCTGTAATTATCTCATTCCTAGGTACGTAATCAATAGGGATCGCAGTATTAAGTCCAAGATTAAGAATTTGTTTTTGGTCTTCCTTGAGATCCATTCTCGATAAATTAACTAAACGTTTGGACATGACCTCTTCAATTCTCTTATTTCTCAAAGGGCAATTAATTCCCAATATTGCTAGTTTTTTTTCATGCCTTTGTCTAATTTTTTTAATTTCATTATCCCTCGTTTTGTCTGTGAAATCTTCAATATGTTTGAAATCCAACATACATAATCTCGCCAGTAATATGGACCTTATTTTTGTCTTCTCTCTAATCAGTTCAAATTTACGTTTGTTTAGTTTATTAATCGATATTTTTATTAAATGTAAACAAAGCTCATGCTTAAGAGTATTTCCTACTTTATCCAAAACGAATGAAAGTTTAAATCTAAAACATTTCGGTATAACATTAAATTTTAAACATTTATTAAGGAACGAGGTATTTTCCACTTGCCTAACAATCTGCATCTTCTTCCGCTTGTACTGATTCATAAGTGTGACCACTGTCGCATCATATTTGATCCTCAAATAGGTTTTGAACTCAATATTTTGCGGTGTGTAAGCATTCAGGTTATCAAACTCATTTGTCAATAATCTACTTCAGAACTGTTGGACCGGATTGATTCATGAGTTCAAAATAAATCAATCCTTTACTTTTTTTGAGATTTTCAGTGAACACCCAGATCTGGTGCAAATCGGTGTTGGCGTCCAACAAGTAGACGATGCCTCGTTCAGGTTAATCCACACTTGTGATGACCAACTACAGCAAGACTGCACAACATCCTCTCTTCTAATCAACCGAATGACAGAAAATCTACTGCAGCCTAACGAATTTCATTCTGCTGACCCATCGGCTAATTCTAAGAGTAATAATATGCTTTTCTTATTGGTTCTTTTCGCATTATATTTTCGAATCAGCGCAGGTATAATGACGGGATGCCAGTGTTGCTTATACATTTTTGGTAACTTATGTGTGTTATGCTTCCCAAAAAAACGGTGGACGAATGACATCCTGCATTTAATATTTTCGACTCTATATGATCGCATTTCAATAGCTTGTAAATAAACGATACCTTTTTAGGGTTAACCCGCACTTGTGGTGACCATTTACAGTAATACTGCGCAAAATCCTTGCCTCTGATCAACCGAATGACTGGAAGTCTGCCACAGCCCAACGAATTCCATGCTGCTGTTCTACTGTCTTATTATTAGAGAAGTATTGTAGTTTTTATGAGGGAAATAAATGATTACTAAGTATGTATTAGGTGTTGCGAACCTAGTAACAAATTAGTTCAGTTGTGACCAGAAGGATAAACCAAAGGCAGCATGAACGGAAAGTATAATCTCATGCACATTCGTTTCGTGCTTACTGGCGACTCATCAGTAGGAGCCGGTATTACGCCCTTTAACCACTATATATTTGGGTGAAGAATGTGGGATAATAGGACGGTACAATCTCCTAGACGAATGTGTAAACCTGCAATAGTGAAGCTAACATCATATAAAGTCTACGACAATGCGACTTCAACGCTAACTCACACTATATAATATATATACCGAGTCTGTAAAGGATACTAACACTATGGCTATTGTGTTAGTAACCGATACCAACATTATTGTACCGAAAAGGTACATGGTACTAACACTATGGTTTCCGAGTCGGTACATGGTACCAACCTGATGGATATCAATTTATGCTATAGTTCACCGAAATTGAGAATTAAAACAATTTATGAACACCTGTTACTCCAGTAAATACATACACTCTGGCCTTGATCGATATCAGTTATCA
>JAQBSW010011288.1:0-20669 GCA_029291075.1 Eudiplozoon nipponicum | reverse complement strand
CCGCACCAACAGGCCGTTCTGTAGGCTCAACGTTTTATATGGTGTGGACACCACTGTGCCGTTTTTTAATTGATTCACTATTTCCTGGCACATGGCATCTTTTCCTTGTTCTTCAGAGACTTTTATAAGTGGCGAAACCCGCACAGCGGAAATTCTGCTGAGCGCATCGGCTGCCGCATTCTCGATTCCTGCTCTATGATGAATCGATACATCGTATTCTTCCAGCTCGTCAATGGCTTGATGTACACGTTTCTTCTCAATAAATAGTGATCTCCAATGCACTAGCGCTTTGTGGTCGGTAAAGACGTCCACGTTTCCCCCGATGACAAAATATCTAAACTTCCGCAGCGCCCATTGTACGGCAAGTAATTCCTTTTCTGTGACGGTATAGTTCTGTTCCGCCTTAGTGAGTGTGCGACTTATATATTGCGCAGGACGTCCGTCAGCCTGTAACACCGCTCCTATCCCAACATCTGACGCGTCTGTAACAATTGACATATTGCCTACCGCGAAAGTCACAATAGTTGCCTCGATTAATTTCTGCTTGCATAGAATAAACACTTCTTGAGCCTCCTCCGTCCAAAGAAACGGTATCTTGGCACTGGTTAACTTAGACAAGGGTTGTTGTGTAATCGCCATCTCTGCGAGATATGGTCTATAGAAATTCACCATACCAAAAAACTGGCGCGATTGTTTTCTAGTAGTAGGCACCGGATAATCCTTGATATGCTGTACATGCGAGTCTAACGGCATACATCCCTCCGCTGAAACTGAGTGTCCCAGGAACCGCACTTCTCGAACTATCTGAACCTTTTCTGGATTAAAGTGTAATCGCCATTTTACAGCTTTGACCAACATCTTTTGTAGCCTAACACGTAATTCGTGTGCAGTATTGGCCCAAATAATAACATCTTCCACGTAAGCTGTTGTACAAGTTAAGTCAGACACGACGAATTCATCAGTCTTTGGAACACTTTCGGTGCGTTTTTAAGACCAAATGGTACCCGGGTGAATTGGAAATGACCTTGGGGTACCTGTACCGCTAACTTCCATCGGTCGTCGGGCCGCACGCCTATTTGCCAAAATCCCTGTTTTTAATATCAAGCATGGCAAATCATTTACCTACCGCTAGCTGTAGGAACAGATCACGCAGAACTGGCCTGGGATACGGATCAGGTTTAGTCACTGAGTTTAATTGCCGGAAATCAGCCACCGGTCGGAGCGAACCATCCTTTTTTGTAACGTAAACCATCGGAGCTCGAAAAAAAGATGATGACGGTTCAAGACCGCCGGTTTCTATCATTTCTTGTGTTGCTCGAGTCGCTGCTGCTAATTCCTTTGAAGCAGCACTATATAATTTTGGTGGTTTGTAACCTTCATTTTGTACTAGCCATTGCTTTAACTGGTCGACCGTCGGCCTGGACGTTTGCTGCAACCAAGCAGTTGGAATATAATGTTATATTGGGTTTGAAGATTCTTCCACCACCCAGGCAGACAACTGGTCTCCTCCTCTCTTCCTCTTGGGCGCGGTCGCCATTGTTGTGCCTACCTATATTGGATGAGCTATGCCCACGGGTATCGTCTGTATTTATTACCAGTATATCGTCCAGACGAGACTTAACTATGCATAATTCTGCAGTTAAATTGTTCATTTGAGTAGTCAGTCCTTGAATCAACGTTTCTAACCAATCAGAAGCCATTGTTGTGTTTACCTCACATGCTTTATTTTTGCTCAATTATATGTAGAATATTGCTCGCATAACGAGAATCGATTTAATAAAACAAATTTACAAATATTAATTAACTTATGTTCAGTTCGGCTCGAATTCTGCTTTTACCATTGGACTGACTGCTTTATCCTTATACGGGCGCTTCTGCGAGGAATTTCTGTTGAAATAATGTCTGCCCGTGATAAGACCCTTTGTTCAGTCTTTGTCTTAAAAGTGGCTATTGCCACATGCAGCATGAAACTACATGATGGTTTGCAATAAGAAATTTCAGGTTTATGTTGTTGTTTCCTGGGCGAACTCCATCAATTTTAAGTTGAAATAGTTTGTTTAGACAAAAGGAGTTATTTTATTATCGATTTTGTTGTCTACAGCATAATTTAGGCATGTGAATATGTCAATTATATAAACGATGAAGTTATGTAGGAATAAGAATTGCTTATTTTACGAAGCTCGTGAATACTTACCGTCTCAATACAAGTTGTTATATCTAAGTTGCAGTTCAAATACGCTACACAAGTATTTGCTAAGAGCATTTGGTTATACCATGCGAGACAATTAAGCATGAAATATTAATCTTGTGGATTCATTTACGCTAATATCTTCACGTGAAGTAGTGCGCAAGTGGTGCTCGAAGAAAACAAATATGCGATACATAGAAAATGAACAATAAATTAAATACTGTATCAATTACACGTAATTCAATGTAAGCTATTATTCGGTTGAGATTGTTGTCATAAGGATCCTGAAACACACGAAGGAAGTTGGATATCGACAGAATCAGGCGGTTTGATGAAAGATTTTTACCTATCTATGCTTATTGAAGTAAGTATTGCACCTAGCATGATAATGAAACATTATTATTGTCTAATAAAAATCTAAAAAACACTGTTATACTAAGTTTGTAGCGTTGCTACTACATCAACTTTACGAACAAGTACTTTCCCGCTGAAATGAAGTTGAAATTAACGATGACTGGAAAAGTAGCGTGTCTCGGCTGCTAGATTGATACATAAATTTAACAAAGTTTAAGGCAAGAAGCTATAGCTTCTTTATCATCATATGCGGGTTTTAAATGAAAGATCTGATTCGGCATGTGTAGTTTCATGCCATACAAGAGCTGTGGAACAGATATACGAATAGATTCATGTATACGATAACGCATTGCAAAGTCTTATATTTCAATACATCGACACACTTGCTAGTAATGAACGAGGATGTTGAAACTGTTTTGGATGATATATGAATTCGCATTGACATGCAATTTGACTTTGAGTGATAGGCTTTGGTCTGATGTAATGTGTATTCTATTAAACGCAGGGTTGTTCTTAAAATATCGGAAGATAAACATGTATTTCTATCATTTATAACCTCGTTAGAAGCACAATAATGGGTTATCCATGTGGAAGTGAAACCATTAGTGAATTAACATGCAGAACTGATGTCAGAGCGTTGTGCCGCTGGTCATCGAGTACAGCTGCTGATCATGGCTAGAAGATTGTTAAAACATTGAACCTGGGTAAAATTAAATACGTTTATGTGAAAAATAGCACTGCATGAAGCCTTTGTTGGGGAATATGCCAATTTGGAATGATCGTGCTGGACATTTTTTTTTCGCGCACGTGGTGTACACAGAGACCCATCACTTAACTTTCTTCCTAAGATTATGACACCAGAAACGATCTGTTATGAGTTTGAGATTCGCCTTACTATTTTGGGAGCAATGGAGTGAATGGAGTCAAACAATTTTCTCTGGAGGCTGATGTGCAAACCTGGTTTTAAAATGTATTCGTTAGCAATTACAGAGTTCATGGAGAATTGCGAAGGCGATGTTGGTCGGTGCAAGACGTCTGGCGTAGAAAGTTCGTCTGTCATTATATATTGCTTGCCCTTTACATGAGAAATGACTAATTGCCTTTCGCTTCAACACGGAATCTGTCTTTCTACTCTAGCAGTATAAGTTGCGACTGTAGAAGTCGCATTTAGAATTACACTAACTGAAGTAAAATAAACTATGAAAACAACAAATCTGCTGCTGTCTATAATAATAATAAAATGGCGCAAATTGTCATTGATATGGATAGATTCTCGGCGAAGAATTTCGTATCCGATTTCTATTGGTAATAGCGTACGTGAATAAAACCTAATTGGATTCTGAACTCATTTTATCCCTTGTTCTATGGGGGCGAGTGTGAAAGGTCGTCCGAAATTTGGATTTGTTAGCATTGATAACAAATTGCTTTTTGCTCGTCTCCTTATGTCTTCTACCAGCAGTTACAAAATCTCTTCCTGATTAAAAGTTAGTCTGGTAGGAAGCAACGGCCTTTAATTAAAATCTATGTGTTATCCTGCAAAGTTTATGTGTGTGACATTTTCTAATAAATTATTAACTTAAAAGTCGATTTTAGGTGGATCAGAAGAATCAACTTGAACTGTAGCAATAGGTCTTTGTACATTTATTCGCTCGATTTTAAGTGAAGAAAAGGCACGATTGATTTTGTGAACTATTGTCAGCCAAGTTAGGAAAATTACATCTGTTTCGTTAATACTCCGAACTGTGCAGATAACTTCAGTATCAGTAAAAATTCTATGTTCTCTATAGCACAATTTTTTTGGAGAAAGCTGACTAAAGAATTTAGGAGATCTCGATTGACATGTGTGTTAATGTACCCTATTCGGACGGTAAAGTTAAGAATTGGAATTATTAATCTGTGCTTTTCCATAGTAGTTTACTGTTGGTGGTCCTGAAGAGAGACATTAAAAACATTCTTTAACTAATGCTGTGAAGAAAGATAGTGCCAAAGAAGAGGTTTATGTCCAGAAATCCTTTTAGACCCTTACTATGTGTGTCGTTTTCCTTGGTTAGTTACCTTTTGCATAGATACTCGTAAACCAGTAGACTAATATAAGCAGGATGCCGCAAATGCTACCCTTTGGGCCTTAGTGATTATTGTCGATGATATGAGCGGAAGCACTAACCAGCTGAAAACCTTAGAAATTTGATTAATAAATAAGCAATCTAGATTGGCCTGAAAAGCAGCAGTAAATTATGGCGTGACCGACATCAAGTTGTGCTAATGAAACAGCTTGTGTAAAACAACACATGAGATATCAAGTTTAAACAGGGTCTGTAACACAAGATGACAGCGAGGGCATGTAGCAAATAAATTAGAGTTAGTTAAGTAGGAAATTCATTGTTCTCTTATATTTTTATATATCAAATACTTGGTCAGTAACCAGGTCAAATTGTGTGTTACCTTATTGGCCGAGTAACAGTCAATAAAACCGCATCTTGCATTTCAATGAATTAAAAAATGCCGTAGATTTAAATTGACCTGTTCCAACTCGTAACGCTCCTGCGACAACGCTGTACAAGGTCACGAACAAGACTAAAGAGCAATCATTAATTTTTGTCGCCCCTAAAAGAGCCAGGAATACGTTCACCGGATAATGTTGTGATGTATTTAAGTAATTGAGCATAGACGGGCTTCCAAAATTCCTTCTAAACGCTTGATGTGTGTGCTCTGTTTGTGGCTTATGGATCTTCTCGGTAGATGCGTGTAAACCAGTATATTTAAAGATTCAGGATTTGTCAGTTGATGCTCAAAAGGTTAAATGAGTCTTGCTGATGATCTGCAGCAACACCAGGAAGATTGGCAAACGTAGAAATCCGATTAATAAATGATACTATAAAGACTGTCTGAATACATAGTGACAAGAGATCTGCGTGACTGACGGCTAGCTGAGTTAATTAAACAGCCTGGGTAAAAGCTATAATATGACAATATGCGTAGTTACTCAACGCAGTAGCAAATAGAAAGTAATTTAAGCTGACGAACAGGTAAAAGTGTGTTGTGTGGGAAATTCATAGCATTTATATAGTATCAGGTCGCAAGTGATTCATTTATAAATTGCGTGCTTTCTATTTTTCCAGTGTCAATCAATTAATCTGTGTATTTTTATTAATTAAATTGCAAGATGTTAAGGATATAATTTGACATGTTACATCGCTTTCCTCTTTGAAAGATTGAAAAACTTTTAAAAATTTTCTCTCGGCGATGACTGATTAGTACTCGGGAGCAGAGTTGGAACTCAGTTGAGCAACCGGTTTATGATCCACACATAGTCTAATAAAATTTATCGTAATGTGCTAATGGTGGGCTGGTGCATACTCGTGAACAGCTTCGTTAATGATAAAATTCCAAATAACCAATAATTATTGCTACACATATTGATAGCCCTAGTAGTCGGACAATGATTATGAAGCAAATTAGAACAGTGCTGATGAGTTTCGAAGGCCGCATTGTGAAAATTTCAAAGTGGGTTGCTATAGACGATACTAGGACTGAGTTTGCGATACTGTGCATAATTGATCGCTGTCAGTGATAAAAGTCCGAAAAGACTAAATTAGCCATTTTATGTTTCATCTTGTCATCAATGATGTTTTTGAGTAAATATGTAATGTACATATATAGTGAAGCTGATACACATGACGCTAGCACTAAGACGTTCGTAATCTTACATAAAAATATGGGCTCAGGGGTGTCACAAATGATGAAACTGTGTTGTGCGTAATCAACAAAACATGAAAATCTAATATTTAAAACAAATAAATAAAGACTATTTAATCCTAGCTGCTGATATGGTGCAATACCAAAGAACGATTTCTAAACGCAATACAATGGCTAATAAATAACAGTTCGTTATACCACGTAAATAACGCGGCTCCGCGTTACAACCTAACGAAGGCCAATTTTGACAAATATAGTTCTCATTATGGTCAAATAGTCTAACTCTGTTTTCACACAATATTTATCTTAACTGTCATTTTAGCAACAATCTCTCTTGTTTTCAAGCAGTTTTAATTTAGACTTCTTGATCTGCAAATTTAATTGTAATGTAGAGGTTAATTGAATTTTTGGACATCAATTAAATCCTCATATAAAAATAAATCAATTTGATTTTTGGATATTTGATGTTATTGCTGGTTTCGTAAAACAATATTGTAATTTTTGAAAAAATATTGTAATTTTTTTTGGAAGTTCTTTTGTTCATATTGTCGAAGTTTTGGACTTGTCTTGTCGAAGGAAAATGTGAGAGTTTTGATCTGGCTTGCTGAATTGCACAAGCGGGACACTGCTTGGTTCGATCTCCGACTTTTTATTAATAATTCGTTGTAATCTTCTTGTCGATTGTTCTTTTAATTATCAGCGAAAAGAACCACAAATTTGCTTTGGGTATTTAAAGTGTATATTTGTTTTAAGGTCTCAATCATTCCGGTTCAGTAACCTGTGGATATCAGCGTATCCTGGTAAGCTTACTTATTTAATATAATATATAAATTGCAAGTAATTTAATAATATTATGTCTGGTTTATTAAATAATGCGGATACAGAGCAGTTGGCTAGTGGAGTTAAGGATTGTAGCTTAAGAGATAGTTCAGAGGAAATTAAGTGTTCCAAGATAGATGATCATTCCGCATATATGAATTTTCCGGGACTGGCATCCAAGAGACCACCTTATTGTATTGACCAAAGGGCCTCTACAAAAAATGGCGACCGCGCCAGAATCCACTTTGCGGAAAGATATGATGTAGATGATCGTTTTTGCCGCAATTCTATGGATAGCAATGTTAAGCTCACCATGTACAGACCAGACAACCATTCTGAATGGGTCGAAGAAGCAAAATTTTATTTTAAACTAAAACGGATGACCGACCCTATAGAAGGTTTGCCTCGGCCTGGTGGTGCTTACCTGAGCCATTAAAAAAGAATCTATTTAGACTCAGGAAATTTGTTACTGAGAACGAACCAGAAAATGCATTTGAGCTTCTAGTAGAAGAACTCCATGGACGATATCAACCCGAGAGGATTGAACGAATGACTGACTTATTACGTCAGGAAAAGATGGGAAATCTACTTCCATCTGAATTTTATGACAGACTTATTTCAAAATCCATCGGGCTTGATATATCTGAGGAAGTTATAAATAGTATATTTGTAGCAGAATTGCCTGCTAGACTAAGAGCCACCTTGGATGTATATGATACATTGGAACTAGAGTGGCCAAAGAAGCTCAAAGGGTTGGACAAAGTGTATCGTCAGAAGGAACCTAAGGTGTATGCAGTAACCGCAGATTCACGCCTGGAGCAGCAACGCAGACATCTCTCAGAGAGACTCCTGACCTTAGAGAATGAATTAAGTACCCTCCGCAGGGATGTGGGTTGGATAAAAAACAATAAGGAAAGTTCCAGCAGAAGTAGGGTAAATTCTCGGAGTCAACGTTCAAATTCCAAGCATTGGAGAGGCGAATCGCGTGAAAGTATACAAGGACCACGCGAGTGGTGCATATCGCATCGCAAATACGCCGAGTTTGGAAAATGTCAGGAGAGTGGATTCACGTATCCAAAGTTGGGTGGTCCCCGATGGAAAGGAAGTAGTCTTCCTGTAGCCTGGTCGAAGCTGCCGGAAAACTAATAAAGCCCCCGCTAATAGGAGCCGTAGGGGGGTTGCGCATGCAAGGCTCCAAGGTATGCATATTCGTGGCATACTAAAATCATTGAAGTTAGGTTCGGAAGCTTCGATGGAAGAGACGCGCGGTAATACAGTCCGTAAATCTGTTAGATTTCGGCTGGCAGGTAATCTTAAAGAGGTTGCTGGTTATAGCAACAATAAGTTCGTTATAACTGATGAACTTAGTGGCTTAAAATTCTTAATAGACACGGGTGCAGAGGTGAGCATAGTTCGATCTGATGTGGTGGAAATTGATAGCCCTACATTCGATTACCAACTATGGGCTGCTAATGGAAGTCCAATTGAGGTTAAGGGAGTTAAAGAATTGTCAGTGACATTGGGGCAGAAATCTCCATTTACATGGAATTTTCTGGTCGCTGATATAAAGGATAACATCATTGGGATGGACTTTTTGATCCATTTTAATCTCGCTTTAGATCCCAAATCTAGGACCATTGGACAAAGCACTGGGATAGTGACTTATGCTGAGACTGGGACCTCAGTAGTTAGGTCAGTGAGACTACCCAGACCCGTCGTCGCCGATGACTTGGCGGATGTCATCGAGAAACACCTGGCCGTATTTCTGCCATTCAATGCTAAACGCAAGGGTTTAAAGACAGACATAGAACACCGAATCGAGTTGGTGGAACCATTACCTTGTTCGCCGAAGGCTCAACCGTTAGCACAACATAAGCAGCAGGTTGCTATGTAAGAATTTAAGCGGTTGGGAGAAGAAGGAATTTGTAGGCATTCTAATTCCAACTTTGCATCTCCAATAGTGGTTGTTCCAAAACCTGAATCAGGTCAATGGAGGGTTTGTGGTAACTATTGTCTATTGAATTCGGTAACGAAAGGTGATTCGTATCCTCTACCGAACCGGAGTACTTTGCTCAGGGATATAATGGGGTAGGAGGTATATACAAATTTAGATCTGCAGAAGGCGTACTATCAAGTACCTATGGAGGCAGAATCTATACCGCTCACAGCAGTGCGAATCCCTGGAGGAGGATCGCATGAATTCTTATGTATGCCTTTTGGGTTGAAGAATGCAAGTCAGACATTCCAGCGTCTGACAGAGGAAGTTCTTCAAGACTGTTCATTTGCTAGAGTGTATATAGATGACATCATTATATATAGTCAATCTAGGGAGGAACACCGGGAGCATTTGGACATCGTTTTGTCTAAGCTGGAACATTATGGATTGGTAGTGAAACCAGAAAAGAGTAGGATTGGTTGCTCTACCGTAAAATATCTTGGACACACCATTTCCAAGGATAGAATCAAGCCCTTGGAAGACAAGGTACAAGCAATCAAGATGTGCCAGAACCCAGAACTGTACGCCAGTTGCGTAGATTTTTGGGCATGATTAGCTACTATCGTCGTTTCATACCAGGTTTAGCTGGAATTTTGGGGTCGCTAACTCGACATTTAGTTCGTGAACGGAGCACGATCAAGAAGTCCTGGCCTATTAATTTTAGCCAAGACGACAAGGAAAAATTCCAGAGGGCCAAAGATCTGTTAAGCCAAATAACCACATTAGCACCTGTGGATTGGACTAAGCCGTTCGAGCTTGTCACAGATGCTTCTGATGCAGCCATTGGAGCAGTGTTACATCAACGGGATAATGGTATAGTCAAGCCGATTGGATTCTATAGTCGAAAACTCCAAGATCGCGAGAAGCGATATGACACGCTTGGAAAGGAGTTACTAGCAGTTTATTCTGCAGTGTTGCATTTTGAGCACTACCTAGATGGACATCAGTTTATGATATTAACTGATCATAAACCGTTGTTGAGTATCCTTGGGAAAGCAAAAAGGCTAAATTATTCTCGGCGGGTGAATTCACAAATAACCCGATTCGCAGAATTTGATTTTACCATTAGTCATATCTCAGGAAAAGATAATGTGGTGGCAGATACTCTCAGTAGACCAGACGTATCAGATGTGTTTTGTCCACCTATGTTGGATGGTCCACGTACATGTATATCTTCCGTGTTTATTATTAGCGTATCGTCTAGACGAGCCTTAATTATGCCTAATTCTGCAGTTAAATTATTCATTTGAGAAGTCAATGCCTGAATCAACGTTTCCAACCCATCAGAAGACATATTAAATGTACCACAAATGCTTTATTTTTACTCGATTATATATAGAATTTTGCTTGCACCACGAGCATCGATTTAATAAAACAAATTTACACATTAATTAATTTATGTTCACTTCAGCTCTAAATCTACTTTTCTCATTGGGCTGACTGCTTCATTTTTATACGGACGCTTCTGCGAGAAATTTATGTTGAAATAATGTCTGCCCTAGATAAGACCCTTTGTTCATTATTTGTCTTAAAGGTGGCCATTGCCACATATTCCCCCCCCTCAGGAATCGGCTTTCGCACTCTGCTTAAACGATCCAGTGCCACAGCTCGTGGTCCACCGAGCAGGCTAACAAAAACAGTATTGTGCTCTGCGTCCACCCTCTCCACGCGATACGGCCCATCATTGACAGCCTGCAGTGCCCTTGGCTCGACCTTCGCTACCATGACATAGTCGCCGACCTTTAGGCGAGTGCGTGTCGGTTGCCTTGTATAGCCTTGTCGCTGTGTGGCGCCTACATATTCAGTTAACTGTTTTAGTCGTTCCTGAATATCCGCTATGGTGCAGCGCTCATGGGACTCCTTGGATTACAGGTTCACCTGGCAGTCTTATGTGTCCTCCATAGACCATGGTCGTTGGAGCGAATCCTGTAGCTGTTGAGACAGTAAAGCGCATGGCCCGCTCGACCAAATGTAATTTGTCTCTCCACGTTCCCGGGCTCTCGTGGTACCAACATCGCAGTACCTCTTTCATCGTCCTATGTGCGCGCTCAGCTGTCGCATTGGTTTGTGGGTGATAAGTGGCTGTGCGGGAATGCTTTATGTCAAGGTCTTTGCACCACTGATTACATTCTTTCGACTCAAACTGTGCGCCTTGATCGGTAACAATAACTTGTGGTGCACCGAATCCACTGACCCATCGCTCTTCTAAGCACGTTATAATCTTTTCTGTTGTGATCTTCTTCAGTGGTACAAACTCGACCCATCGGGTAAACTTATCGACCATGGAAAACACATAGGACACGCCGCCGCGAGCTACCGGCAGTGGACCTACCAGGTCGATATGCAGTAACTCGTTCCGTGCAGTGGCATTGAAAGCAATCGGAGTGACTTTTTTTCGTTTTTGTGGTTTACAACGTTGGCATGTAGTGCGCTGTTGACAATAGCTACGAATTTCTTTGGACATGCCAGGCCAATACAATCGTGACTGCAATGTCTCAATGAGCCGCCCAGCGCCGGGATGTCCTAACGTTTCATGCCAAAAGGCCATTAATTCTGTTCTTATAGATTCTGGCACAAACCATTGTACTGTTTGACCTTCTTTCCGCACCAACAGGCCGTTCTGTAGACTCAACGTTTTATAGGGTGCAGACACCACTGTGCCGTTTTTTAATTGATTGACTATTTCCTGACATGTAGCATCTCTTCCCTGTTCTTCAGAGAATTTTATAAGCAGCGAAATCCACACAGAGGAAATTCTGCTGAGCGCATTGGCTGCCGCATTCTCGATTCCTGCTCTATGATGAATTGATATATCGTACTCTTCTAGTTCTTCAATGGCTCAATGTACTCGTTTCTTCTCAATACATAGTGATCTCCAATGCACTAGCGCTTTGTGGTCGGTAAAGACGTCCACGTGTCCCCGATGACAAAATATCTAAACTTCCGCAGCGCCCATTGTACGGCAAGTAATTCTTTTTCTGTGACGGTATAGTTCTGTTCCGCCTTAGTGAGTGTGCGACTTATATATTGCGCAGGACGTCCGTCAGCTTGTAACACTGCTCCTATGCCAATATCTGACGCGTCTGTAACAATTGACATATTACCTACCGGGAAAGTCAAAATAGTTGCCTCTATTAATTTCTGCTTGCATAGCACAAACGCTTGTTGAGTCTCCTCTGTCCAACGAAATGGTATCTTGGCACTAGTTAACTGAGATAAGGGCTTTTGCGTAACCGCCATCCCTGCGAGGTATGGTCTATAGGAATTCACCATACCAATAAACCGGCGCAATTGTTTTCTAGTAGTAGGCACCGGATAATCCCTGATAGGTTGTACATTCGAATCTAAGGGCATGCATCCGTCCGCTGAGACTAAGTGCCCCAAGAACCGCAATTCTTGACCTATCTGTACCTTTTCTGGATTAAAATGTAATCACCATTCTACAGCTTTGGCCAACATCTTCTGCAGCCTCACACGTAATTCGTGTTCAGTAGTGGCCCATATAATAACATCGTCTAGACGAGCCTTAATTATGCCTAATTCTGCAGTTAAATTATTCATTTGAGAAGTCAATGCCTGAATCAACGTTTTCAACCCATCAGAAGCCATGCTTTATTTTTACTCAATTATATATAGAATTTTGCTCGCACAACGAGCATCGATTTAATAAAACAAATTTAGACATTAATTAATTTATGTTCACTTCAGCTCGAAGTCTGCTTTTCTCATTGGGCTGACTGCTTCATTCTTATACGGGCGCTTCTGCGAGTAATTTCTGTTGAAATAATGTCTGCCCTAGATAAGACCCTTTGTTCATTATTTGTCTTAAAGGTGGCCATTGCCACAAGATGAAGGTATGATTCGTTCAGAGTCACTCATGTGCTCTATTGTATCTTCTAATGATTTTGTCCAGCAATTGATGGAAGCACAAGGTCTTTATCCTTTAGCAGCTGTGTTGGAAAAGAATCCTACATATACACGCAGGAAGATTGGAGATAAGTGGTTATTATGTGAAATCTCCAGGAGCCAACCTAGACCTTATGTACCGCTAGAATTAAGGTATAAGGTAATTCAGCAGCTACATGAATTCAGTCATCCTTCCATTAAGGCAAATATCAGGATGGTCACTGATAGATATGTATGGCCAAAGATGTCGAATGACATAAGAGCCTGGGTAAGAACATGTGCCCGGTGTCAAACTTGTAATGTTTGGCGTCATACCAAAACTGAAATTAAAACGATTAGTATACCAGCGGGTCGTTTCATGCATGTTCATATTGATATAATAGAAATGCCTGAGATTTCTGGCCAAAAGTATTTACTCACGATGGTCGATCGGTTCAGTCGTCAGTGTGAGGCAGCAATCCTGAAGGACATGACAGCTCAAGAGGTCTTACTTAAGTTCTTGCATAATTTGGTGTCGCGATATGGTCTACCGGTAAGGGTAACTACTGATCGTGGTAGTCAGTTTATGTCTGAACTGTTTATCAGATCACTGAATACAATGGGGATAGAAGTAAGACACACATGTGCTTATAATCCCAGAGCCAATGGGATGGTTGAGAGACTGCACAGGGAGCTGAAGGCTGCATTACGCTGCACCGGTGGATCCAGTTGGATACATGATTTGCCCATAGTTTTTTTGCTAATGTGAAACAGATATATAGCTCAGTTAGGAACATCCATAGCAGAACTTGTTTATGGAGAGCCATTGAGGTTACCTGGAGATCTTCTAATAGGAGCTCCAAGTTGTCTCGATTGGGCCTCTAGTTCAGTAGATTGGTTTGTTGGAGCATTGAGAGATAAAATGAGTCGTTTAGCTCCAACCAAAACTAGAAGTCCAAAGTCTAAATGATATGTATCTTCAGATTTAAAGCTGGCATCGCATGTATACATAACTAACTAAAACAGACAGAATTGTCTGACTTCATTCTATAAGGAGCCATTTATAGAAGTAAATGGCACTGTAGAATGTGTAACACTGGATCGCTGTATTCCACAGTTTATTTGGACGGAGGAGGAGACTGAGGAACAGTATTCACCGAAGTATCCAGAAGTTGAGGCGAGATGTGACTTTGAAATTGGTGAGAAAAACGAAGAGTCGAATAAATATGGAAAAGTAGTAAAGATTAAAACCAAGATAACTGAGAATAAAGAACAGTGCAATATGAATATGAAATCTGGTGAAGTACCAGCACAACTTGTTCAAACTCGTTCTGGAAGGGTTAACAAGAAACCGAAGAATGAAGACTACATCATGTATGGTTAATCATCTTAAACATGAGGGTGTATGTAGAGGTTAAAATAATTATTCGGCACCAATTAACCTCTCATACAAAATAAATCAATTTTTATTTTTGGACATTTGATGTTATCGCTGGTTTCGTAAAACAATATTGTAATTTTTGAAAAATATTGTAAAATTTTTTGGAAGTTCTTTTGTTCATATTGTCGAAGTTTTGGACTTGTCTCGTAGAAGAAAATGAGACAGTTTTGATCTGAGTTTCTGAATTGCATAAGCGGGACACTGCGTGGTTCCATCTCCGATTTTTGTGAATAAAACTTTGTAATCTTCTCGTCATTTTGTTGTTTTAATTATCAGCGAAATGGACCACAAATTTTCTTTGGGTATTTTAAGTTAATACTTGTTTTAAGGTCTCACTCATTCCAGTTCAGTAATTTGTGGATATCAGCGTATCCGGGTAAGCTTACTCAATTAATATAATATATAAATTACAAGTAATTTAATAATATCATATCTGTTTTATTAAATACTGAGGATATAGAGCAGTTGGCTAGCGGACTTAAGGATTGTAGCTTAAGAGATAGTTCACAGGAACTTAAGTGTTCCAAGATAGATGATCATTCCGCATATATGAATTTTCCGGGCCTGGCATCCAAGAGACCTCCTTATTGTAGTGACCAAAGGGCCTCTACAGTGATTAATGGGGTTTTATTTAAGAAATACACACCCGCGCGCAATACGCGTGTAACATGCAGCGGAATTTTATACATCTGTGTTCAAACAATGGATTTATGGGCTTGTTGTGCATTAACCACATTCTACACAACTAGTAACAGTTCAGTCATGATTATAATTATAATCAAAAATCAGGTGTTTCTCAAGCTATTATTCAAAACTCCATAGTTCAATGGATTAATATAAATCAAACATTCAAAACATTGCAAAGAGGGGAATAATTATTTGTAATGTTTTTTTAAGATTTTTTTACACGATTTTTATTAATTAATTATCAGTGACAATATTTCTTGTATTTCTTCTCATACATTACCAGAGACTTTAAACTAAAGTGATAATCAGTCTGGATTTATATCATTGTACTCTTTTAACCATTTACATGAATTCCTCATGATTCAGTCGATTGTGTTTATGATAATTATTTGTGTATAAGACATTTAATTGTGTCGACAATATGTCATTTTGTTGCCGTCTAGAGCACGGTCCATTTTGTTTAGCTATGAATTGACTCGTGCTTTGCATCATAACATTCAATAAACGTCTGAAAACGGGTGAGTCTTCTTACTTCACCCTTCGGAACAATGTCAGGGAATGATCACGGAGCGGGTAGTGATAACAGCCACCATAAATATGTAGGAAATCAGTACTAAATAGATAGCTACATCGCAAAACCTATTACTATAACTACAAATCCTCCTACAAAACAATAAATGAATCTTGTTGATCTATATAAGCTAATCACGTCACGTGAAATAGTGCGCAAATAGTGTGCAAAATGACAAACATGCGATAAATAGAATATTGAACAATGAATAGAATAAAATGTATCAGTTACACTTAATATATAGTAAGATATTACTTGGCTGACATTGTTGGCATGAGGAGCCAAAAACTCAATTAAACATTTGAATATCGCCAAAATCAGGTGGTTGGATGAAAGTTTCAACTTTTCTGTGTTTACCGAAGTAGAGTTCGCACTTTGCATGGTAGTGAAATATATTGGATGTCAAAGTATACTCTGGTTACCACAGTGATACTTAGTTCTTAAAGGTTCTTCAGCAGCGTCGTTACGAAAAAACACTCCTGTCGTGGTGGGGCTGCGGGTGAAAAAAATTTGACGAGTAGCTTGCTATGACAGCTGGGCTGGTGTATTTCTGAAATAAAGTCGAAAACGACGTTTTTCAACTTCTCGATCAGTCTGTGCGTATAGTAAACTTTGGAGTTGACTCGGCGGGCTTAGGTCCTTGCCATACAAGTATCGTGAGGCAGAAATTTGAGTAGGTTCGCGAGTACGACAAGAACGCTTAATTTGATTTTGGTTCCTTATGCATTCTCTTTACTACACCATTAGAATTTGCGTGGAATGCGGTTTTCTGGCACAAAGTTTATCCCATGAAACATGAGATAGTTCTGAAAATATCGGATGAAAAGCAAGTGAGTCTATCAGAAATAACTTCGTTAGGAACACAATAATACGCTATCCATGCAGAGATGAAACCATTAGTGACTTCATTGGTTTCGAGGAATAACGCCCCAGGCCATGGAGTAAATTGATCAATCATGGTTAGAAGGTAGTTAAAACATTAAACCATAATAAGATGAACTGTGTTGATGTGAACATCGACTAGGAGTGATGTTGTTGGAAAATGTTTCAACTTAGAATTAATGTACCGGATAATTTCATTAATATAGCATGTAGCACATGCGTAGACACATAGCTTAGTGTTATGAGTAAGTTTATGACTCCAGGAAGGATCTAAACGGATTAAATTGAATCAAATACCTTCCTCTGGAATATTGTCGGAAAAGCTGGCTTTTAGGTCTATTTATATTATAAGTACAAAATGGGAAACCCCGCTAGATTCTACAAACTAACTTAGTTGGGTGGCGAACTTCTTATCTGCGGATGTGAATGTCGCCACGTTGTTCTACCCGTAGGATGGACGATGTCGAAATCGGCTCGCTGAGAGTCTTACGGTTGACCAAGAATAGCGAAGGCGAAGTATGACGTAGCAAGACGTCTGGCATTGAAAGAGTGTCTGCAATAATTTTTTGCTCGCGATTTATGTGAAAAATGTCGATTTACCATTGACTCAAAAATGAAAGCTGTCCTTCAACTCTGGCAGATTATTTGGCGACAGTTGGAATAGTATTTCGAAATACGCAAACCAAAGATATAAGATCTGTATATACAACAAATCTGCTACTTCCCTACATGCTAATAAGGTGGCACACTGCATCAAAGATAGCGGGGAGTTCGCAACTGAAATCGTCGCATTGTAATGCGTGGCTCCGCGTTACAACTCAACTTCGACAAATATAGTTCTCCTTAAGGTCACATATGCTAATTCTGGTTTTACACAATATTTCCCTTAACTGTGATTTTAGCAAGAATCTCTGTTAGTTTCAAACAGTTTAGACTGAGATTTCTTGAACTACAAATTTAATTGTAATTAATATAATTTCGTAAACGCCCCGGTTTCAAGTAAATGCCGTACGACGTTACAAACTCGGTTAAAGTGCTATTGATATAAAGTTATTGTTCTGATAGGGAGCCCTTAACAGGGCCGGTCGTGCGTTCTCCGGCAAATGCCAAGAATGTTCCTTCAGTGTGAAGATGTCCTAGAGCCTGGGGTTGACTCTGGCGGTGGTTCCTTCTGTTGTTGCGTTGTAATCTCGATGTGGAAACTTCGTTGAAGTTCTTCATTAATTGGCTCGTCTCGCTGGTTGTATAGCAACACGACGTTGCCAATTGTTGGTGAAGACAGTCCAATAACCAGGGTATGTAATGACAGCCAACAGCACGCACACGTAACGCAAAACAGAAGGCAAATGCGACAACTGAACTGCATGGTAAATTTGCCGTGCTCAAATAGCCATGCCATAGTAATGTATGTCTACTTGCACACTATTGTTTAACGGCAAGTTTCGCTTTCTTCTCATTGGTGCAACGTAAATAAAATTGAATTTAATTTACGCAATATGTCGGCAATTTATTTGTGTCGTTACAAAATTTTCCCTTCTGAAAAAAAAGTAAAAAAATACCTCTCTGCGAGGCTAGATAAGAAATGCATGACAGAGTTCGAACCAAGTTAATGTACCATAAATGCTGGGCTTAAGTATGCTTGTTGGTTGCTTCAACAATGATATGATGCCAAGTAACCAATAGGAAACGCTACACAAATTGTTAGCTCTGGTGGTCGGTCATACCGCGTGAGGCAAAATAGAGCAGTGTAAGATTTGGGAGCCGCAGCGTGAAGATTTCGTGGTAAATCGCCTCTGAAGTTGCCAGGTTTAAGTTAAAACCTAGGCAGGCTGGATCGTCGTCAATGCGTTTGTATACGACCAAAGGAGCTAGAGTGTGTTCTCGACGTTGTGGTCATGATATTTTTAGAGTGGTCTTTGTGCAATTGATGAAGTTGAGATATGCATTGAAAGTGACCTGTACCATGATATGAAGCTGATAACTACTTAGTGTTGCTACACGAAAGCGTTAGCTCCAAGTAGCTGGTCATACCAAAATAGGCAGTGTGATGTCATGTGTGAGAAATACATTATAATGTAAAAATATATACATTAAAATCAAAGGTAATTGCATAAAAATATGTACACGAACATTGCCTGAAATGGTGAAAATACCAAAGAACTGTTCAAAATGCTACTACAATTGTTAGCTAAGAACAGCTGGTTATTCCACGTGAGATAAATGCGAAAAATAACGTAAGGTTAAAAAATTTTTGATACGTATGTATGTGACTGCATCTCGGATGATATTCTCGAAGAATACTTTCAGAACACCACGGGTGTCCTCGTGAATGTATCCCGAAATGCGTTTAACACCACCACGACAAGCCAAACGACGGATAGCAAGCTTCGTAATGCCCTGGATATTGTCAGGCAACACCTTGCGATGACGCTTAGCACCACCCTTTCCGAGTCCTTTTCCCCTTTACCACGGCCAGACATATTGCAAGTGAACGGAATTTTAATGTTAAAAAAATTTCAATTACGCGTTATACAAAGCAGGCTATTGAGATTGTGGGCAGACGGAGCCTGAGACGTGTGTGGAAGGTTGAACGCTCTCAGGATCAGGCGGTTCGATAAACGGTTTCAACCTGTTTATGCTTACTGATGTCGGTGTAGCGCCTTGCATAATAATGAAGTATTTTGGTTGTCTGAGCAAAATCGGGTAGTTCGAAAATGTTGCAACTTAGAACGAGTGTGTCGTGTGATCTTGTTTTTCTGACAAATAGCACACTCGGAGACATATCGTATAACATTCTGCTTAAGTCTGTGACCCCAGAAACGATCTGTGAGAAGTCGGACAGTCGCTTGACTTCTTGGTTGAGAAATTGAGTGAATTGAATCGAAAACTATTCTCTGAAGACTGGTCGGCAGAACTGGCTTGTTGGGCTGCGTACCCGTGAAGTAAACAATTGGTCAGCCTTTCCAGAGATGGCATATGAACTTGGTTTGGTGACGGGCTATTGATCTTTGAATGTGAATGTCACCGCGTTGTTCCGTTCGCAAGAGGGTTGGTGTTAGTGCCGGTTCACTGAGTGTCACAGAGTTGACAGTGAATGGCGATGGCGGAGGTGGAAAGGACATCTGCAATGACGTGAAAGGTATCAAATTGCCATTCACTTAGACGTGAAAGCTGTCTTTCCGCTCTGGCAGAGTACTTGGCGATAGATGAAGTTGCGTTTCGAGCTGAGCTGACTAATGGTGCATGATCTGTGAAAACAACGAATCTGCTACTGCCAATGATGCTGATAAAATGATGCACTGCGTCGAGGATGGCGAGAAGTTCTCTACCGAAAGTGTCGTACCTCGTTTCTACTGGTTGGAGAGTACGCGAGTAGAAACTGATAGGCTTCCGAACTCCGTCGATCTCTTGTTCCAAAGTGGCTCCAATAGCGAATTCAGAAGCATCTGTCGTGAGTAAAAATGGTCGTTGAAAATCTGAATGCGTTAGCATTGTGGCATTTGCTAACGAGTTGATGGCGAGTCGAAGTAATTCCTCGTCTTCTGATGACCAAGCAATGATGGAATTCTTGCTAAGTCCTTTTCGGCTCCGCAGGTGCCTGCACAAATGATAAAGTTGTTTTGAAAGGCCCGGAAGGAACTAGCGATAATAGTTTAGTACTCCCAGTATTTTCTGTAACTCGCTAACAGTCCTCGGTGACTTTATATTCTTGATTGAATTCGTCTTTGACGGCAACGGTTGAATACCTTGGGCCGTGATACGATGCCCTAAGAAGTCGACGGATGAAGTTGCAATCTGCGTCTTGTCACAATTGATCTTGAGTCCGTGGTTGGATAAGCGTGAAAGGACATTTCGTAGATGCTTTCGCATGAGATTCTAGATCTGGACTGAATACCATAATGTCATCGAGATATGACATACAATAAGCAGAGTCGTCGCGAAGTATGATGTCCATGAATCTTTGAAATGTCTGTGTAGCACACTTAAGTCCAAAAGGCATGTAAAGGTATTCGAAAAGGCCAAATGTAGTGATGACTGCAGTTTTCTCGATATCCTCTGGTGCTACCGGGATGTGATGGTACGCTTGTCTGAGGTCAATCACTGAGAAGAAATTGCTGCCGTTGAGTTTTTAAAGTAAAGTGTTAATATT
>JAQBSW010011287.1:0-20672 GCA_029291075.1 Eudiplozoon nipponicum | reverse complement strand
AGTTCAATCTGGTGAAAAATAAATAGAAACGAAGTTCCATTTGACTAGACAAGATCAATTGGAGATAGTCCATGAAGTATCAGAGCTTCTAGGTGAATGTGAGATCGAAAAAAAGATGGCGGACCGGAGGTAGACGTCGACCGATGGAGTCCATTGTCGTGGAGATTGAGTTGATGGAGCAAAGCATGGACATGGATGGAATCTGCAGGATTGAAGCGAGCGAGTCTTGCAGGGGTCGCAGGCATCCGTAGAACGAGGTTGTGATTGAAGGAAGACCAGGGGGAGTCGATGTCCGAAGCGAACCGTTGGTGGATCGGTAGGGCTGTTGGGTTTCCGGTCCTCCGCTGAAACAAGAAAGAAAAGAATTGGATGAGCAAAACGTAGTAAAGTATCCACAACGTGGATATAATGAGGTCAGTAATGGGCTGAGAAGTGGTTTTAGTGAGTCAAGAAGAAAAGATTAAGACCAGAGAGGTAAAGTGGAAGATTAGATGAGGGATTTCGCCCTCCGAAGTTAGTAAAGAGAATAGCCTGGGGTGAAGTAAATGTTATGGATTGAGAAGGAACCAGTTTCGTTTCCAATCGGTCGTATCACAAAGGAATTTGTTGAAGAAGTACTGATGGGCTGCCTTTTTGAATTCGTGCTGGGGTAGGAGTTTTATGTCTGTGGGGAGAGCGTTGAAGACATTAGTGGCTTTGGAGAAGAGATAGATTTTTTTAAATATGGTGGGGGTATGGTAGGCTTGGATAGAAGAGTTACTAGAACGTGTGGCGTAGTGGTGACTTGGGTGGGCAAAGTTGGAGAGTGGTAAGCAAGTTGTGATCTTATGGATAAAAGAAATGACTCGAAGGTGACGGGTGAACCAAAGCGGAAGAAGGTTTGCCAGGAGTAGGCGTTCCCTATAGTTTTGGCATTTCGGGAAGACTCGCTTTAGAAATCTGGAGGATACCTGTTCAATAGTATACGAGGAGGCGAGGGTGAGAGGACAGTAGAATTCGCTGGCGTAGAAAATGAGGGGCAGAACGTAGACCTTGAATAACGTGAGTTGGAGAGTGGGATTGTTAGTCTTAAAACAGATCAGACGGGCCCATTTGAAGAGTTTGGAAGTAGTAAGTGTAAGGTGTAGGGAGAAGTCTAGGGATTTTGAGAAATGAATGCCAAGATGTTTGGCCAAATCTATGATTTCTATATCAAGGGGATAGTTGGCAACCGGGATAGAGCAGAATGAATCAGAGGAGAGTTTCATTAGGCGAGTTTTGGTGGGATTTAGTTTGAGGCCGATTCTGCTGAGCTGCGAGTGGAGCGAGGATAGGAGCTCCGATATAAGGGGTAAGGAGGGGTTGGATGTTGTGGGGTTGCTGAATACGATAACCATGTCATCCGCATATTTGAACAGCTTGAAAAGGTTGTCTTCAACCTGTATGTGCGCGAGCGTAAGGTTGAAGAGAATGGGACCAAGTACGGAGCCCTGGGGAACACCGGATCGGATATGGGCTGGCCTCGAGTGACTACTGCCAACTTTTACTGTCGCATATCGGTTTCGGAGATAGTAACTAATAAGATTGAGTACGTTGCCGCAGATACCGCTTCTCAGTAAGGCGGATTCGATTGCTGAAAATGACAGCGAGTCAAAAGCCTTGGAAATATCCAGGAATAGGAGGGTGCACTGAAGCCCTTTAGAGAAGGAGGAGTAGCAATGATCGAGAACACTAACTAAGTTGGTGGAAGAGGAGCGGCCATTCAAAAAGCCATGTTGATCATCGAGGAGATAGAAGTTTACATGAGACTTAATGGAGGGGTAGATTAGGTTGTATAAGATCCTGTCGAAGATTTTGGTGAAAGAAGGGGGCGGAGATCTTTAAATGATGAGATCGAAGAAGTGCCATTTTTAGGGATAGGAGAGATCGTCGAATTGAGCCAGTCCGGGGGAAGATAGGTGGTTTCGAGACAATGATTAATAACATCTGCAATCAGAGAGAAGACGTTCCAGCCTAGAAGAGCAATCATACTGACCGAGACACCATATTGATCAAATTGGTGTTTAGATTTAATGTCTTTAATTGCTTGGGCGACGGAAGCCTGAGAAACGTGGAACCAGCGTAGGTTCTCGGTGTCTCCGTTGTCTAACATCTCAACAGGCGGAGTGGGAGTGGAAAAGGAGTCGAGAAGGTGAGTCAGATAATCGTTGGCGAAGCAGGGGTCGTCTGACTGAGAGAAGTTGATATACGAGGTTTTGGGATTTTGCAGCAAATGGTGTTTGATGATAGCGAACTTTGCCCGGTGGTTAGGAGCTGAGCGGATGTGTCTTTCGATGTGGAGCGCTTGTTTGTTGATAGCCTGTTTAATGTGCCCATCGATGTGTCTCAGAGCGAGGGCGCGGGCAAGTGACGATGTGCGTAGACGAGTGTTGCGTGCGAGGTTGTCACGTGCCTTAAACAGAGCGTTCAACTTTTTCGTCGAGTATACGTGTTGTATAGAGGTGGCGGAGTTATAGTGGGAGGATAGGATGTTATGGACTTCGGAATAGCACGAGGAGAGATAGTTTGGGAGAAAGAGGTCCCTCCAGTTAACAGTGTCACAGAGTCGGCGGAACTCTTCCCAGTTGGTGAATCGCCTGAACGATTGGGTGTCTTCTCGAGGGGTGAAGGATAAGAGAGGTAAGAGGAAGGATACCTGACAGTGATCAAGATTAGGGAAGATCTCCCGAGAGTTGGTTGTTCCTCGGGTAGGAAAATGCACGAATTGGTGTAACAGGTTGTCCGCGAAGAGTCGAAGCAGTGGGTGACTTTCCGAAGCTAGATTATGCCAGTTAGCCATGGGGAGGTTGAGATCACCCACAACGACGTACCGATCGGAGTGTAAAGAGAAAAAAGTAGATAGAAGTTGGGCCCCACGAGTGTCGTCGATGAGTGAGATATTAGGGGGTCTGTAGACAACACAGGTAGATATGCTTTGGTTAAGGATTTGTAGCTGAAACGAGAAAAATTCCAATCCTTGAGAGTTCGATGTCGACAAGCGTTTGGGCATAAGAAGGGATCGGACATAGGCAGCTAGTCCGCCCCCACGACCGAGAGTTCTGTCGCTACGAATGAACGTGTATCCGTGAATGAGGAAAAGATCATCACAGTGGATGGAAAGGGACAGCCAAGTCTCAACAAGAACGCATAATCTATCTCGTTAGAGGATAGAAAAGCTCGTAGTTGATTGATTTTTGGCGTAAGTGACCTGCAATTGATGAGAATTGCTGAGAGTGCTCTGAGAGAGTGATGGTTAGATCGAAGAGGAGAAGCGTGCGGGGGCTTTCCGCTGGCGGGCGGGGTGAGATCTAGGGCTGATGAGGATGACAGACCGCTCGTTGACATGGATTGAGTGGTCAGCGTCGATCTGGATTTCTTTTGTCCCGCGTTTATCAGGTGGGTGAAGTAATTGGAGGGTATGAAAGCAAAAGGGGGGCGAGATATCTGGACTCGATGGGGCATTCGGAAGCTGCGTTGATGGGGTGAGCAGGGACAGAGACTGATCAGGGGCTGGGA
The DNA here is from genome assembly GCA_029291075.1 of Eudiplozoon nipponicum. Classification (NCBI taxonomy): domain Eukaryota; kingdom Metazoa; phylum Platyhelminthes; class Monogenea; order Mazocraeidea; family Diplozoidae; genus Eudiplozoon; species Eudiplozoon nipponicum. The sequence goes on along the minus strand of JAQBSW010011287.1, from coordinate 17,138 downwards.
CGCAACGTCCAGGGTGGGGTCGATGATGGTTTCAGTAGAGGGAGTCGAAGTTGATGGGGCTGGGTCGAAGTCCCGTTTGGTCTTTGAAGACTTACATTTATTCGGTCTCTGGGTCATAGCATCCGTCACAAAAGTAACTTATCGTGGGGACGTGGACCTGGCGGACGAACTTGGGGGAGAAGTTGCGTTATTAGGAGGCTTAGCGCGGCGTGGTCGGCCGCGACGACGTGGTAAAGCTTGAGATTGGGTGGGGGGACTGGTTGGAGATATTGCCAAATGTCCAGATCTAGTTCCAACTTTAAGACTCTTTCTTATCGGATTTATATAGGCACCAGTCCACTGGTTCAAATGAAAAACTTTTATGCAATAGCACATCCTCCGAAACCATAAAGTTTGCAGTGATACAAACTGTAATCTAGAGGCGTATATAGTGCAGGAGATAGGACTAATTTGTTTCACAACTTTTCTTTGTACAGCTTCTATCTTATTGGACAAACCCTTTTTTAATGGATTCCAAGTAGCGACAGCATATTCTAGTATCGGTCTAATCCATATTATATACATTTTAAGTTTTATGTCATTCGATAAGATATTTCGATTTATTAGTGCCCATCTTTTCTTGGCACTGCCTACTATCCTTTCAATATGTCTCTCAGCAGAAGCTGTACATTGAATAGTTATGCCTAAATCCTTTATTTCTTGCATAAGTTTAATCTCAAACACATCATTAATCACAGCATCATGAAAATAAACATAATGAAAGTTTGTTCTGTTACCTATTTTTAAAGCTCTCGTCTTTTTATTGTTTATTCTCAGCCCTAGTATAATCAAATATCTACTCAAATCATACAAATCTAATGTCACATTATTTTTGGATAATACGACATTTTTTGGATCAATTTGAAAGATTATTTTTAAATCATCAGCGAATTTGCCAACTCGACCGTTAAGGATCTTAGTTTCCAAATGATCAAATACGATTTTAAATAAAATTGGCCCCAAACTTTATTCCTGTGGAATTCCACTTGTAATTCTTTTCGATTTTGATATCAAATCGTTTACTTGATTACTCATTCTTCGATTATATATATAGTATTTAAGTAATCGAAAAATATTCGGATCAATATTCAATAAACTAATCGCATTCAAAATAGCATCAAAAGATATAGAGTCAAAAGCTTTTGAGATATCTATAAATACAATTAATGCATCTTGCTTAGTCTCATCTAATGTAATTACATGTTTCCACATAGAAAGCATATTAGTAGTTGTCGATCTATCTTTCGTAAAGCCATGTTGACATAAATCAAAATCAGCCGGCAAAATACGTTCTAAATGATCTAGTATCAATCGTTCTATTATCTTCAAAAACGAAGGGATAATAGAGATTAATCTATAATCACTGGCGCACGTTGGCTTACTTACTTTTGGCAACGGTTTAGCTACTATCGTTAGTATATCGATTGGTAATTTCCCATTCTTCAAAATTCTATTTATAAAGTTGCAGAGCGCATTCATAAAAGTTAAGGGTAATTGAAGCAGGTTATCAATCGAAATACCAAGGTGATCTTTTTGTTTTTTGATTTGATTTTTAACATTAATTTTATCAATGCATCACTGTCAATAACAAGTCCTGGTTCCTGGTCTCCCAAAGGATCAGGTAGTTCCATGAAATTTCTTTCATTCTGTGGATTACATATCAAATTGTCAAATACTTCATCCAATTCACAGAGAAATTCATACTCAGTTTTATCCACAAGCAATATAAGCTTTAATTTTTCCTTATATTTACTGTAACCTTTTTCATTTATTTGGGATAAAAATAAATTAACATTTGCGTATACATGTTCTTTACTCTGGTCGTGGTCTTCTGGGAATTTTGTTGGATATACATGTTCTCTCTAACATCGTGGTCTCCTGGGAATTTTGTTGGGTATATATGTTCTCTCTAAATTCGTGGACTTCTGGTGAATTTTTTTGGGTATATGCTCTATTCAACTTTCCTACGTACAAAACTGCACCGTACGTACTCGACAAGCTCATTTGCGGAAGATTTCAATTTTTGGAAGCAGTTACTGTGACGTGTTTTGTGAAGGAACTAATTCATTTGTTTTCTGCGCTCATTCAACTGTGGAAGCTGTAAGTGTGTAAGCGTTCCGTTTAAAGTATATTTATACATTTTTATCTTGCTTATAAATTTATGCTTTTAAGATCCCGCAAGATTGTTAGAATGTCAGGTCCAATTTTAGATATTGATGTTCCTGTTTGGGATGGAGATAGTGAACTATTCTTTATGCGCGTAGACTCCGCTTTCTCCCAGTTTCCTGATTATGACAGTCATCAAAATCTGTCAAAGGTGTTTGCTAAACTATCTCCTGAATTGCAGCGACGGATTTATCCTAAGCTTGAGGCCATTAGGAAGCTACCTAATCCCATTTTAGGCCTACAAAACGAAGTAGAATCTTAGCTTGGGCCCACAGAAACTGAGCAAATAATAAATAAATATGCGCAGTTAGACATGCCAAATTTGGCCCCATCGAAATTTTGAAGGAATTACGGAAACGTTGGTATAAAACCAATATCTCTGACCATAAGGCAAACGTTGTTTTTATTAATAATCTTCCACAATCATTAAAACTATTCGCCAGACAGCTTCCCAACACTTTCTCAATGGATGACTTATCTGAGAGATGTGAGTTAGAATATAGGGTTTTGGAACCTAAGGTGATTCCGTCATCCTTCTGTCCACCCCCGCAAGATGATACGCTCTCCTCTTTAGAGAGGAAAGTGGCGAACATGGCTAAAACTCTAGAAGGATTGGCCATAACGAAATCCGAGCTAAATCAAGTGAATGTTCGACCCAAATTCGTTCCTATACCTAATTATAACGGTAGGTGGCGATCGAGATTCCCGCAATCCTTTAACAGATATGCCCCAAAAGAACTGGTGTTATAACCACCAGAAGTTTTTCTTATTCATGCCAAGTCGGTCTTTGTCGTTCCGAAGAATTTCCGAATGAGTGCCAGTTTCCACTATAAACGCCCCGGCTTCAAGTAAATGCCGTACGACGTTACAAACTCGGTTAAGGTGCTCTGAATATAGATATTGTTATGATAGGGGTCCCTTATCAGGACCTGGTCGTGCGTTCTCCTGAATTATTCAGAGTGTGAAGATGTCCTAGAGCCTTGGGTTGACTCTGGCTTTGGTTCCTTCTGTTGTTGCGTTGTAATCACGATGTGGAAAACTTCGTTGAAGTTCTGCATTAATTGGCTCGTCTCGCTGGTTGTACCGCAACAAGATGAGTCACGGATGTTGCCAATTGTTGGTGAAACAAATCAAATCACCAGCGTAGGTATTGACAGCCGACAGAACGCACACGCGTAACGCAAAGCAGAATGCAAATGCGACAACTGACTTGCATGGTAAATTGCCGTGCTTAAATAGCATGCCATAGTAATATATGTCCACTTGCACACTATTGGTTAAACGGCAAGTTTCGCTTTTTTCTCATTGGTGCAACGTAAATAAAATTTAATTTAATTTACGCAATATGTCGGCAATTAATTTGTGTCGTTACAACACTTTCCTCTCTGAAAAAAAAGAAAAAAAATCCTCTCTGCCAGGCTAGATAAGAAATGTATGATAGAGTTCGAACAGAATTAAGCAAAAATATGATGTGCCATAAATGCTGGGCTTAAATATGCATGTTGGTTGGTTCAACAATGATATGATGCCAGGTAACCACTAGGAATTGCTACACAAATTGTTAGCTCTGGTTATACCAAAATAGGCAGTGTGATGTCATGTGTGAGAAATACATTATAATCAAAGGTAACTGCATAAAAATATGCCACTTGGGACAAATGCGAAAAATAACGTAAGGTTAATACGTAATGTTAATGTTAAAATAATATCAATTACGCGTTATACAAAGCAGGCTATTGAGATTTTGGGCAGACGGAGCCTGAGACGTGTGTAGAAGGTTGAACGCTCTCAGGATCAGGCGGTTCGATAAACGATTTCAACCTGTCTATGCTTACTGATGTCGGTGTAGCGCCTTGCATAATAATGAAGTATTTTGGTTGTCTGAGCAAAATCGGGTAAGGACCGCGATACTTTGGTTGTAGTGGTGCAACAGCATTGTCGTTGCGAATGAGTACTCTCTTGCAGCTGTGGAGCTGTGGTGAACGAAGACTGGACGAGGCGTATGTCTCGGCTGTTGTTCAGACATGTTACCAAAATGAATTCGAAGGCGGATAGCTTCGTCTTGTGTGTCATCTTGTGCCGGTAGTAGACGTGGGAGCTGACTAGGCAGGCGTAGATCCATGCCATACAAGAGTTGTGACGCAGACGTTTTAATGGATTCACGAGTACGGGAACGCATGGCAAGCAGAACTAAAGGTAGTGCATCGACCCAGTTGCCATTAATGGACGAGGATGCTAAAGCAGCTTTGAGTTCCCTATGCATTCTCTCTACCATACCATTAGCTTGGGGATGGTAGGCAGTCGTCTGGCGTAAGATGCATCCCATGTACCGCAAGGTGGTTTTGAAACGATCAGATGAGAAGCAAGTGCCTCTGTCCGTGATGACCTCATTGGGGACACAATAATTGGATATCCATGCAGAGATAAAACCGTTAGTTACTTCGTCTGCAGAAATGGTGCCATAAGGTAATGCCGCAGGCCACCGTGTAAATCTATCGATCATAGTTAGAAGGTAGCTGAAACCTTGAACCTTTGTCAGATGAGCTATGTCGATGTGGACGATGGCTAGGCGAGAAGTAGACCGAAAATGTTGCAACTTAGAACGAGTGTGTCGTGTGATCTTGTTTTTCTGACAAATAGGACACTCGGAGACCCATCGTTTAACATTCTGCCTAAGTCTGTGACCCCAGAAACGATCTGTAAGAAGTCGGACAGTCGCTTGGCTTCCTGGGTGAGAAATTGAGTGAATTGAATCGAAAACCTTTCTCTGAAGGCTGGTCGGCAGAACTGGCTTGTTGGGCTGCGTACCCGTGAAGTAAACAATTGGTAAGCCTTCCCACAGACGGCATATGAACTTGGTTGGGTGACGGGCTATTGATCTTTGAATGTGAATGTCACCGCGTTGTTCAGTTCGCAGGAGAGTTGGCGTTAGTGCAGGTTCACTGAGTGTCACGGAGTTGACAGTAAATGGTGAGGGCGAAGGTGGTTGTAGAGAGACGTCTGGCCTGGAAAGGGCATCTGCAATGAAGTTTGGTTTGCCCTTGACGCGAAAGACGTCAAATTGCCATTCGCTTAGACGAGAAAGCTGTCTTTCCACTCTGGCAGGGTACTTGGCGATAGATGAAGTTGCGTTTCGAAGTGCGCTAACTAGTGGTGCATGATCTGTGAAAACAACAAATCTGCTACTGCCAATGATGCTGATAAAATGGCGCACTGCGTCGTGGATGGCGTGAAGTTCTCGGCCGAAAGTGTCGTACCTCGTTTCTACTGGTTGGAGAGTACGCGAGTAGAAACTGATAGGCTTCCGAACTCCGTCGATCTCTTGTTCCAACGTGGCTCCAATAGCGAATTCAGAAGCATCTGTCGTGAGTAGAAATGGTTTTTTTAAATCTGGATGTGTTAGCATTGTGGCATTTGCTAACGAGTTGATGGCAAGTCGAAGTAATTCCTCGTCTTCGGATGACCAAGCAATGATGGAATTCTTGCTAAGTCCTTTTCGGTTCCGCAGGTGCCTGCACAGAGGATAAAGTTGTTTTGAAAGGCCCGGAAGGAACTTGCGATAATAGTTTAGTACTCCCAGGATTTTCTGCAACTCGCTAACAGTCCTCGGTGACTTGATATTCTTGATTGAATTCGTCTTTGACGGCAACGGTTGAATACCTTGGGCCGTGATACGATGCCCTAAGAAGTCGACGGATGAAGTTGCAATCTGCGTCTTGTCACAGTTGATCTTGAGTCCGTGGTTGGATAAGCGTGAGAGGACATTTCGTAGATGTTTCGCATGAGATTCTAGATCTGGACTGAATACCATAATGTCATCGAGATATGACATACAATAAGCAGAGTCGTCGCGAAGTATGTTGTCCATGAATCTTTGAAATGTCTGAGTAGCACACTTAAGTCCAAAAGGCATGTAAAGATATTCAAAAAGGCCAAATGGAGTGATGACTGCAGTTTTCTCGATATCCTCTGGTGCTACCGGGATGTGATGGTAGGCTAGTCTGAGGTCAATTACTGAGAAGAAATTGCTGCCGTTGAGTTTTTTAAGTAATGTGTTAATATTTGGAATAAGATATGCATCAGATTTTGTCACTGAATTTAGATTACGGTAGTCTCCGCAGGCTCTGTACGATCCGTTTGATTTAGAGACTAAGTGCAGTGGTGACGCCCATGAACTTTTCGATGGTCTGATGATTTCCTCATCCAAAAGCCTTGAGAATTCTTCTTGGACAGCTTTTAGCTTAGCCGGGGCCTGTGGTCGCTTCTTGAATGCAATAGGTTGTCCTTCTGTGACGATATGGTGCATCGTGTTGGAGACTCGTAGCTCTGACTTGTTAAGATGGAAAAGCGACTTGAATTTTTGAAGAGCTGCTGATATCTCTGCTGAATGATGCACCAGGGGTAAGCTGAATGACCTGTAACTCCAAACGCTCGAAGGAAAGTGTACACAAACTTTGCTCAAGTCCGGTGGAAGGGTCGATGATCTTTTGATCAACAATGAGCCGAAATTTCAGAAGGAAATCAAGGCCTATTATATTATGTGAGACCTTGGCAATGATGAAGTTGTGGGAAAATTCACGTCGTAGACCTATGTTGAGTGTGCGGTACCGGCGGCCATAAGTTGGTATGGGCTCGCCTGTAGCTGTTGCGAGAAGAACGCCTAGTGACATCTCGGCCATTGAATCACCCTTGAGACCTGAGACTGCTGCACCTGTGTCTACGATGAACTCTTCGCCAGTTTTGAAATCAAGAAGGTGCAGAAGCTCGTTGGGCTGTTTGGCCGGGTCATGCAAACAAGTAGGCTGGTGATTGCGACCGGTGTTGTCCGTTTGGTTCTCTATGTGAAAAATTCGGCGTGGACGAAAAGAGTCGACAGGGATGTTGGATTGTAGTTGGCTTCTTCCCTGTGGCGCCGTTGATGCCGTTGATGCGCAGAAAGTACGGTCTTCTACTTCCTGCGCCAGACGTTTCTCGAAACTGATGCACCCTTGTGCCTGTGGTCTGTTGTCCTTTCCGTCGGCTGTGGAAATTGACAATCATTCGGAAATTCTTCGGAACGACAAAGACAGACTTGGCATGAATAAAAAAACTTCTGGTGGTTATAACACCAGTTCTTTGGAGCATATTTATTAAAGGATTGCGGGGATCTCGATCACCGCCTACCGTTATAATTGGGCTTAGGAACGAATTTGGGTCGAGTATTCACTTGATTTAGCTCGGATTTGTTAATGGCCAATCCTTCTAGAACTTTAGCCATGTTCGCCACTGTCCTCTCTAAAGAGGAGAGTCTATCATCTTCCGGGGGTGAAGAAAAGGATGATGGATTCACTTTGGGTTCCAAAACCCCATATTCTATCTCACATCTCTCCGATAAGTCATCTATAGAGAGAGTGTTAGGAAGTTGTCTGGCAACGTTTCCGTAATTCCCTCAATATTTTGATGGGGCCAAGGTTTGGCATGTTTAACTGCGCATATTTGTTTATTATCTGCTCAGTTTCTGTGGGCCCAAGCAAGGATTCTACTTCGTTTTATAGGCCCAAAATTGGATTAGGTAGCTTCCTAATTGCCTCAAGCTTAGGATAAATCCGTCGCTGCAATTCAGAAGGTAGTTAAGCAAAACCTTCGACAGTTTTTGATGACCGTCATAATCAGGAAACGGGGAGAAAGCAAAGTCTACGCGCATAAAGAATAGTTCACTATCTCCATCCCAAACAGGAACATCAATATCTAAAATTGGACCTGACATTCTAACAATCTTACGGGATCTTAAAAGCATAAATTTATAAGCAATATGAAAATGTATAAATATACTTTAACGAATCGCTTACCCACAAACAGCTTCCACAGTTGAATGAGCGCAGAACAAACACGTCACAGTAACTGCTTCCAAAAATTGAAATTATCCGCAATTGAGCCTGTCGAGTACGTACGGTGCAGTTTTGTACGTAGGAAAGTTGAACAGAGCGCCTGTGGGCCTTTGATGCCAATGTATAATTATTATTGTACCCCAAAAAAAATTCACCAAAAATCCACGAATATATACCCAACAAAATTTTCAGAAGACCACGATCAGAGTAAAGAAAACGCAATTGTTAATCTATTTTATCCCAAATAAATTTATACGAAAAAATCAGAAAAATACTCTCCAATTTGTAAACGCCTCGGCTTTAAGTAAATGCCGTACGACGTTACAAACTCGGTTAAGGTGCTCTGAATATAGATATTGTTATGATAGGGGGCCCCTATCAGGACCTGGTCGTGCGTTCTCCTGAATTATTCAGAGTGTGAAGATGTCCTAGAGCCTTGGGTTGACTCTGGCTGTGGTTCCTTCTGTTGTTGCACTGTAATCACGTTGTGGAAAACTTCGTTGAGATTCTGCATTAATTGGCTCGTCTCGCTGGTTGTACCGCAAAAAGATGAGTCACGAATGTTGCCAATTGTTGGTGAAACAAATCAATCGCCAGCGTAGGTATTGGCAGCCGGCAGAACGCACACGCGTAACGCAAAGCAGAATGCAAATGCGGCAACTGACTTACATGGTAATTTGCCGTGCTTAAATAACATGCCATAGTAATATATGTCTACTTGCACACTATTGGTTAAACGGCAAGTTTCGCTTTTTTCTCATTGGTGCAATGTAAATTGAATTTAATTTACGCAATATGTCGGCAATTAATTTGTGTCGTTACAGTCCAGTACATTTTATTAACCATAACTTCCTTAATTTGTTAGATAGGTTAGAAATTGGATAGTGTTTAATTCAAATCCGTATAAATTATTTGCATAAATATTTGATAAACACTCATGTAAAGAATTATTTATTATTCAAATAACCTATATGTACAAGATAAACTCCGCACCCAGGTTGCAGCTGCATTATGTGCAGCTATCAATCCTTTCAACTACAAGGTAGTTGTCAGTCACTCTGGGCCTTTACTAGTAAAGACTGATTAAAACGATGGTAGAGAACTACATGCTGCGTGCAAGGCGTTGTGCAGGACACAGGGCTAATAGGTATGGCAACCTTTCTTCATACAGACACATCCATTGGATTCGAACTATCGGAGGCAAATTCCAGTATAACACTAATCCAAATAATATACATTTGTAATTTTCTGTAACTCGATAAGATATTTGTATTTATTATTGCCTATCTCTTCTTAGCACAGATTGGGATTCCTTTAATATGAATAGTTAGTCACTGAATAGTTAGGCATAAATACTTAATTTCCTGCTGAAGCATGATCTCAAAGACTTTATTAATCACAGGATCATGAAAATCAACTTAATTTAATTCTGTCCTATTACCGATTTTTAGGGCTTTCGTTTTTGACTGTTTATTCTCAACCAAAAAGATGAAAAATACCTCCTCAAACTATCTTGTGTTATGTTATTTTGAGAGAACTCGATATTGTTTGTTGATCCACCTCTTGTGGAGGAAGATATTTCCTCCGCCAAAATTAAAGTGACAATAACTGATAAATTTAAACCACCTTGGCTGATTGAAACGAATTTTATTTAAAAAGAATTTATTCATTTATTTTCCAGAATTTTCTTTGTTTAAATACTTGACTGTATAAATACTTTGAATTGTGCACGATTTCAGTTTTCGAGCATACTGTACGTGACTGGTTGTAATTTGCTCGGCCTGCTGCATTTATTTCATTTTCTCCATTTAACGGTTACTCGATTTTCACAATATATTCCTGCTAACACTGTCTTCTATTTTTTACTTCTATATATATTGGGGACGTTCTGGAACAGGTAATTCAATAATTTTGTTTTTCACGTCTAATATCTTTTCAGATTATTTGTTCGGGTGTTTTGTTTACGTGAAAGGCTCCACATTCCGATTGCCTAACATTAAGTATCAAATTAATAATTAAATACGATCGACATGGAAGCTCATCTTAAGTTTGAGGACACTGGCAAGTTAGCTCAAGACATGGCAGGTATGAATTTAACAGATATGAATGAAAGTACAAGCTTATCAGATTCTATTATACATTTAAAGACTGATCACGATCTGGCATCTATGGGGTTCTCAGACACTAATAGGTTAGGAGCCTCTACAAAATTTGGCGACCGCGCCAGTACAAGAATATTTAGTCTACCGCAATATACATCTGAAAAACACTCAAGTTGTGTCGGGGATTTCCAAATGATATTTAGCGCCTATAATATCGTAAACCCTATGGAAAAATTTATTGCGGCGTGGATGGCATTGCCTGAGTATTTCAGAAACGCCTTGGAAAATTTCAGAGACAGAACTGTAGAAGAAAAACCGTATAATGCATTTGAGTTATTAATGACCAAAATCCAGCAAAGATATCAGCCTGGAAGATTGGCAAAAATGTGCGAATTATTACGCTTAGATAAGATGGGGCGTCAACTACCATCAGAGTTTTACGAACGCCTTTGCACGAAAACTTTCAGGTTGAATATATCCAGAGATGTGGTAAATTCTATTTTTACTGCTGAGCTACCATCTAGGCTTAGAACCACATTAGAAGTATTTGACACAATGAATATTGATTGGCCAACAAAACTCAGAGGGCTAGACGGAGTGTATAAACAGCAGGAACCACAATTACATGCTGTAACAGCAGATTCTGTCATGGTGCAGCCTGTCAGGACAGATTCCGAAACCAACCTAACGACACAAGACACCTTGCGTTACTTATGTTGAGAAGTTGCTAGTATACGTCGAGACATTTCGCAACTTCAGAGTCAGGAAAGATATACTAGACGTCGAGGGATTCACTTGCGTCAACGCTTCGAAGGGCTACGCGGATGGTGTACAGCACATTGCAAATACGGACGAAGTGCCAAGGTGAGAATTGTATATACCCGTGGTTAGGTGGGCCCAGATGGAAAGGAAGCGCTAGACCGGTATAGAGAAATCCATCACCGAGAAAAAGTTTGAAACCTCCGCTAGTAGGAGCCGTAGGGGGGATTACATTGCAAAGGCTCCCAGATATGCCTTTAAAAGGCATACTTAAGGCAAAAGTTAAAATGCGACAAGACCAAATAGCACCAATACAGAGGGCAAGAGAGTCAGATTCTTACTCAGCGGAGATCTGGAAAACATTGCCGGATTACCCAGCAACAAATTCATTATTAACAATGAATTATCTGTAATGGAATTTCTTATCGATACGGGTGCTGAGGTAAGCATAGTTAGGTCAGACGTGGTGGAAGCAGATTGCTCCTTATTTGATTATCAACTATGGGCCGCTAATGGTAGTCCGATAGGAGTCAAATTGATGAAAGATATTTTCGCTGACGTTAGGCCAGAAAGCTTCATTTAAATGGAATTTTCTCTTAGCCAATGTCAAGGACCACATCATTGGGATGGATTTCTTGACACATTTCAAACTGACATTAGACCCCAAAGCTAGGACTATCGCAGAAGACGTAAGGATGTCAACACCTACTGAGTCTAACACGTCGGCAGTTAGAACAGTTCTTTTACCCCGTCCAACGATCGCAAATGACTTTACCGATATCATTAAGAAGCAACTAGCAGTGTTTCAGTCTTTCAGTGCCAAAAGGATAGGAATGAAGACAGGAGTAGAACACTAAATTGAATTGGTGGCTCTTTTGCCTTTTTCACCAAAGGCTCAACCATTGGCACAACACAAGCAACAATTTGCTTTTCGTTTCGTGTTTACTGGCGACTCATCAGTAGGAGCCAGTATTACGCCCTTTAACCACTATATATTTGGTAGAAGAATGTGGAATAATAGGACGGTATAAGCACGAAACGAATGTGTATGAGATTATACTTTCCGTTTATGCTGCCTTTGGTTTATCCTTCTGGTCACAACTGAACTAATTTTTTACAAGGTTCGCAAAACCTAATACATACTTGCATATATATTAGTTCTTCGCAACAAACAGTATTTAACAATTTTCTTTGTCTGAATTTCACCAATTGCGCAAAGAATGGATTTGTAGAAGGTCAAATTCCAATTTGCTTCCCCAATAGTGGTAGTTCCCAAACCTGAACCGGGTCAATGGAGGGTTTGTGGGAATTATCGTCTATTAAACTCAGTGACGAAGGGTGATTCTTATCCTCTCCCTAACCAGAGTACTTTACTCCAAGATATAATGGGATATGAGGTTTATTCAACTTTAGATCTCCAGAAAGCGTACTATCAGATACCAATGGAGGAAAGTTCGATACCACTCACCGCAGTCAGATTTCCAGGAGGGGGATCGCATGAATTTCTTCGAATGCCTTTTGGTTTGAAAAATACCAGTCAGACATTCCAGCGTTTGGCTGAAGAAATCCTTCAGAATTGTCCATTTGCGAGAGTATATATAGACGACATAATAATTTTTAGTCGCTCACGAGACGAACATCGTACGCATTTGGAAACGGTTTTGACCAGGCTGGAACAATATGGATTAGTGGTCAAACCTAATAAGAGTAACATCGGATGCTCTTCAGTTAAATATATTGGTCATATACTGTCCAAAGACGGAATCAAACCTTTGTAAGATAAAATCCAAACTATTAAGGACGTTACGGAGCCCCGAACCGTGCGCCACCTGTGAAGGTTCTTGGGCATGATCAACTATTACCGTCAATACATTCCAGGTCTAACCGGAATTCTAGGATCGTTGATACGCCATCTCACTCGGGAAAAGAGCACGATCAAGAAGATTTGGCCTATAAACTTGAATTCAGAAGACCGAGAAAAATTCCAAAATACCAAGGATATGCTAAGTGACAGAACCACATTAGCACCTCTAGCTTGGGAGAAACCTTTCGAGCTAATCACAGATGCCTCAGATTTTGCAATAGGGGCATTTATGCAGCAAAAAGATCAGGGCATAGTAAAACCGATTGGGTTTTATAGCCGTAAGCTTAATGATCAAGAGAAACGTTATGATACGTTTGGTAAAGTGCTTCTAGCAGTGTATGCCGCAGAGCTACACTTTGAGCATTTTTAGACGGACATAAATTTTAGTTATTGACCGTTCATAAGCCGTTGAATAATATACTCTCGTAGAATAAATTTCCCAATAATCCGGTTATTACAGTTTGATTTGATTGTGTCTCATATTGCTGGTAAAGAGAATGTGGTAGCCGATGCACTTAGCATACCGAATGAAGCCGATGTCGAACTGATATTTCAAGGTCCGTTGAAGAATTCAGATGATTCTATGCACGATTTAGTTAGTCAAATCGGGGAAGCGCAAGGTTTTGGTTCCCTTTGTGTTTGTCTTGTGTAAAAGACCACGATATGTTCGTAAGCTCCTGAGTGGCAATTGGTTGTTATGCGAAACGTCCAGAATTCAACCACGACTATATCCAAAAAATATACGACATGGAACATCCGTCCATTAAAGCCACCATTCGATTAATTAATGACAGATACGTATGGCCGCACATGTCTAAAGACATACGGGTGTGGACAAGAGCCTGTGCCTAGTTTCAAACGTGTAAGGTGTGGATACATGCCAGAACCGAGATACAGAATATTGGGATACCAATTGGACGGTTCAGACACGTGCATATAGACATTGCCGAAATACCTGGGGTCAATGGCTACAAATATTTGCTAACTATGGTAGATCGATTTAGTCGCCAATTCGAAGTAAAAATTTTAAAAGATATGATAGCGCAAGAAGTCATGTTCGCGTTTCTACATAATTGGATATCGCGTTATGTTGTTCCGGAAAAGGTCACTAGTGATCGCGGTAGTCAATTTATGTCCGAGCTTTTCGAAAGATCTCTCAACATCATGGGAACAACTGTATTGCATACTAGCGAATACAACCCACGAGCAAATGGGGTGGTAGAAAGGCTGCATCGTGAACTGAAAGCTGCGTTAAGGTGTACTAGTGTAACAAGCTGGATACACGATCTTCCTATAGTACTACTCGCCATGCGAAACAGATATAAGGCCCAATTAGACACTTCAATAGCAGAATTGGTTTATGGAGAACCATTAAGGTTGCCTGGAGATCTTCTAATAGAAACTCCAAGTAGTCTTGATTGGGCTTCTAGTTATGTAGATTGGTTCGTAGGAGCACTTAGAGATAAGATGTGTCGTTTGGCTCCGACCAAGACTAGAAAAGCAAAAACCAAGTGCCATGTGTCCTCTGATCTAAGATCGGCTTCGCATGTGTATGTAACTAATGAAAATAGGAAGAATTGCCTAACACCATTTTACAAAGGACCATATAAGGTCAAGAGGATGGCTGACAAAAACGTCATCATAGAGATAAATGGCATTGAGGATTGTGTTACGTTGAATCGTCGCATTCCTCAGTTTATCTGGTTAGACGATAGCACTGAATTATCAGATGCGTTGAATGACCATGGTTCCATGGACAAATCTAATGTGTGCAATCCCATCATACAGACACATGACGAAACGCATAACTCAGAAGACATGTTGTACAATATAGCAAAATCTTATTCTACCAATTCACAACATGAAAACTGTTTGGCAATACCAGATGAAACAGAAGATTTAGTAACAAATGTACAGGGCGCGATGCCGACTTCAGTGGCGCCATTATGCAAAAATCGTTCTGGAAGAGTACAACGTCAGCCAAAGAATGATGATTACGTCTACTATTAGGCGTTTTGATTTGAGAAGGTGGTGTATGTAGAGGAAGATATTTGCTCCGCCAAAATTAAAGTAACAATAACTGATAAATTTAAACCACCTTGGCTGATTGAAACGAATTTTAATTAAAAAGAAATTATTCATTTATTTTCCAGAATTTTCTTTGTTTAAATACTTGACTGTATAAATACTTTGACTTGTGCGCAATTTCAGTTTTTGTGTATTCTGTACGTGGCTGGATTTAACTTGCTCGGCCTGCTGCATTTATTTCATTTCCTCTATTTTCCCTTTACTCGATTTCCACAATATATTCCTGCTAGCACTGTCTTATATTCTCACTTACGCATATATTGGGGATGTTCTGGAACAAGTAATTCAATAATTCTGTTTTTCACGTCTATTTCTTTCCAGATTATTTGTTCGGTTGTTTTGTAACGCGAAAGGTTTCACATTCAAATTGCCTAACATTAAGTATCAAATTAATAATTAAATACGATCGACATGGAAGCTCATCTTAGGTTTGAGGACACTAGAAAGTTAGCTCAAGATATGGCAGGTATGAATTTAACAGATATGAATGGAAGTACTAGCTTGTCAGATTCTATTATATAATTAATGACTGATCACAATCTGGCATCTATGGTGTTTTCAGATACTAATAGGTTAGGAGCCTCTACAGCTTAAATGTAATTCAAATTTCATTTACACGATACCAGTTAAAACAAGCGCAATTTGCCGTTTACCAATGGCATGCGAGCTTACGTTTGTAAAAATATATAAGCACGGTGCATTTACAATACTTCACGATTGCGCGTTTGATATTTCCTACTGTGCACTTCGCATGATTGCTGTCTTACTGCATACTTGACTGTTTACCTACGCTGATTTCTGGGCTTGCGTAATCCATGCTGTGTCGCCTAGTCACTTGGATATCAGTCTTGCCAATCGTCTTCTTGCTGCACAACTAGTGCTAGGTATCGATTATATGTTAATCGTACTTCTACGTGTGTCAGCTACCACGGTGTTGCCGCCGATCTTCAACAAGAAAATCCTGAGACTTCACAAAGCAAATAACCACTCATTTTGACTCCACAACGAAGGAACACCAGCCAGTCAACCAGAGCCGGCCTCAAGTGTCTAGGAGTACTTCTAGACACTGCAACACAAACAAACTTTCTCGGCATTTGCCGGAGAACGCAATTCCGGCCCTAATAATGGCCACTAACCGTAACTATCTCTCATTATCTAGGGCTCTTAACTGTTTTGGAACGTCGCAATGCATTTACTTGCAGTTTCAAGGTTTAATTCAAGAGACATTGTTCATGCGTGCAGCGTGCCTATGCGAAAAACTCAATAAGTGAGTTTTATAGTCAGCAAACGAAACTCGTAATCTTCCTCTTTCTAAATAAAAATAATTCCAGAAAAATTCATTGACATCAGTTAAAGCATAACATGTTTCACATAGAGAATTGTTTCAAATATGAAGAAACTGATGGCATCCTTGAATGAGTTGCAGGTATGTGCCTGATAGACTTAGAGAAATATCCATCAAATGAACTCCAGCTCATTTATTGATTTACAGACACCTCAAGTCTGATACGGAGCTCTCATTAATCAATAGGACTGGAATCGTCTTAGCTTGTAGAGGCTCCAAACCTATTGTTATCTGTGAACCCCATAGATGCCAAATCGTGATCAGTCTTTAATTATATAATTGAATCTGACAAGCTAGTACTCCCATTCACATCTGTCAAATTCATATCTGCCATATCTTGAGCTAACTTGCTAGTGTCCTCAATCTTAAGATTAGCTTCCATGTTGATCGTATTTAATTATTAATTTGATACTTAATGTTAGGCACTCGGAATCTGAAACCTTTCACGTTACAAAACACCCGAATAAAAAATCTGGAAAGAAATGGATGTTAAAAACAGAATCATTAAATTGCTTGTTGCAGAACGCTCCCAATATGTACGATTCAAAAGACAAAATGATAGCAGGTGTATATTGTGGAGGTCGAGTAATTATAAACGTAAATTGGAGAAAATGAATTAATGCAGCTTTCTGAGAAAAGTCAGGCCCGTCACGTACAGATAACAAAACAGACAAAGTCAAGAAATACGTCAGAGCACAGACAGTAAACTCAAAAACTGATTGTGTAATAATAATAATAATAATAATAATAATAATAATAATAATAATAATAATAATAATAATGCATTTATTTAGCATCAAAGGCCAACTGGCCCGACCATTGAAATAGCAAATCAAGGGTAGGATATGTGGAGGTGAATGGAATTGTGACTAGCAAAGTATTGTAAACGCCCCGGCTTCAAGTAAATG